>SCHK01044294.1:43963-59590 GCA_004124795.1 Poropuntius huangchuchieni
TAAATATTTCTGTTACAAAAAAAAAAAACCCCTCTCCCTTGCTGCCTAAATGTGCAAACGTGGCTCATTTCATTTATAACTCTAAGGCTGAAGGTGTGTGTTTTTCACATGCACGTCTTTGACCTACGTTTCCCCCCCATGACGCTACTAGTGCCGCCCCAAGCATGAGCAATGTTCATGAGTGTTTGTTTCCAGCAGATTTCACTCTGTTCCTTTCTCTCTCGATCCCCCCCTCCTCGTCCTGTCCCTCGCTCGATCTCTCTTTCAAAGCCACGGCTTGACATTTCGCTCTGTCTCTGGAGAGGCCGATGGGAAATGGAGTTACTACTGCAGGCGCACTGTAAATTCCATACAGCCACATGTTATGTGGCCTAAACACAAATGACCACTCCAGGATCTGAGCTCAGTGGCGATAATAGAATAATGCCTGCTGTTGTCTAGGGAGGAACGAAGCACGCACATCCGTCACGGAGAGGCTTATATCTTGCAGTGTCATCGCCAGAAGCAGCACGCCTCTATATGTCAAAACGATGTCTGCTGATAGTGAAATGTAACCGTAAAATCCAACAGCAAGTCATCCAAATGGGTTTTATTTTGTTTCTAGCGTCAATCTTTATGAGAGCTTTCTGAAATGTGGCTCTGGTGAAACCGTATGTATGTGTGTGTGTTATTTACACACTGTAGTGGAGGAGTCTCGGGCCGGTGTGATAAAGCTAATGAGCTTCTTTGTGCTGGAGTGTAAATGAGACAGTCACCTCGCTTTCGCTATCTGCACGGTAGAGACTCCAGGGGTGATTACTGCTTTAAATTATGCTCAAGGGCAAAGCGCTATTTGCATCAGAGGGGCTTTTATTTGGCTGATGAGCGGCGAAAGCCGTCATCACCCTGCCTGAAGATGTTGCACTCGCAGCTCCCGGTGGACGGCGGGGGAGACGGAAGCGAGACTGGCTGTTTGTGTGGCGTCTCCGCGTTACTTTGTTACTTTCCCCTCCTGAATGACAGTCAATGGACCCCTAGAGACGCTCCCTCCCACCTCTTCTGAACGCATGCATGTGTGTTAATGTGTTTGTGGGGTGATGATGGAGTCAGACTCATTGAATATCAATTAGCACTGTGGTTTTTCTCGGTTATGCTTCTGTTTATGGATATTTTCCAGGTGTTTTCTTGGAAAATCGTTGTGGAAAATGAAGTAAATAAGTGCAAAATAAGTCCTATTTAGATAATTCGTTTTCCGTGGACACCTCCTCCCTCCTTCCCAAGTGGCTCCCTCAACTGCGATACTACCTCCAATTTCATTTGCTCTTACACCTGAAGAAGACGGGGAAAATATGGCTGACACTGGCTGTCAGGCGTCTCATCTTAAATTCTCCTCAAGCTAAAATGTCGGGTTAATTGCTGTCATTTTTACACCGGGCCAGTGACTTACACACCGCTTCCTGTAACAATCGCTGTTAGCAGGGAAAAAAAATATATAAAATGAACAATGTCCTGTGCATCTGGACACGACATTCATAAATACACGTGGAAGAGTGGCTAACAAAAAGTGCAGTACTGATCTAAAAAATAAATTAATAAATAAAAACTGAAATATTCCAAGAGCCAATGGCATGTATATATATATATATATATATATATATATATATATAGTATAAAATACTGCAGAATTTATAATTGAATTCTAATGATTGAAGGCAAAATGCATGGTGTGTGGATTTTATAATGCCGTTTTACTAAAGTACCACAGAGAACTTCCTCTCAAGACAGGAAGTTAAATTGCAGAGTATGGCTAGCTACATAATAAATCCATATGATCACAGATGATTAAACTAGAACAATCACCTAGAGGTTCCATTATATCACATCACATTACCTAGAGATCAATGCAAACATTCTTGTATGCACACACCATTATAAATATAACAACATTAAAAGCTCATTTAACAACAGCCAATATCAATATCAATGAAGTCCATGTCCTTAACCACCATTCAGTGCTGCAATGCTTCTTCCATAAGAAGATTATTACGGAAATATAATGTATAGCAAATGTAAAACAGTCTCTGAAAATAATAATAATAAAACACAAAAAAAGATCACAAGGCGATTTGCAATTTCTGTCTGTTTTTTCTGAGTAAGAAAGTTTGGCAATGGACAAAAATATTCAATAGTTCAATTACTAACAGTCATTTTAATTGCACTCTTTCATCTCTCTCTCTCACACACACATACACACACAGCACCAAAACTCAGAGATCTAGGTGGTTATTAGGCGGATGTGTAGGAATTCTCTGACTGTGGCGTGTGTGAGAAGGAATTGTGCAGGAAGTGTGTGAAGTTAACAGCACCTGGCCTCCCTTTAAAAAGCCTCCCGAGGCCTGTTAGCTGGCCCACTCATTTCAATGTGTCTGTCTGCGCTCTCCCGCTCGCTCTCTGTAAGTGAAACATTGTCACTCTCTCCACTGTCTCTATGGCACTTATCTCTCCTCTCTTCACTCTTTCTGCTTACACTGCCCTTTTCTTCCACTCTTAGTGCGGATTATCTACAGACAGATAACACAAAATCTATTCAAGTAATATGCAGCTATACAGCAATAAAAATAATAATAATAATAATATAATAAATGTAAGAAATAGAATTAAACGTGAAATTTTACAATTGAATAAAACAAAATCAATGTTATTTGTTGTTATCTACTGTTAACTACTAAATAACAATAATAATAACAGCAATAAATTATTAGTATTATTAATAATAATAATAATGGCAGTAATAATGATTCTGTATGGTTCAACATTTCATTGGCTTTTACTGTACTCTGCAATGACAAAGTTGAATCTAATCTAATATAATTAATAAAAAAATACTTATTATATTTATATTACATAAATTTATAATATTACTACTGTATTGTTAATACTGATTATGTGTACAGTAATAATAAAACAAAAACGATATTAACTATTGCTACTAACAAGTAACAACAACAACAGTAATTATTATATAATAACGAATATAATAATAGTAATCCTCATTGATATAACAACACCAATAACAATAATAATAAAACTTCTGGTTAGATGCTTATGGCTAGTTGCTTTATTGGCTTTTACTGTACTCTGTTTAACAACACTGAATCTACAATTTATTTGATATTAAAAATATATTTGTTTATATTAAATGCATATTTATATACATTCGTATTTAGAATATCAGTATTTTATTTGTACTATTTCTAATTATGTTAGTTTACTGTCCCAATAAAAACTAAAATATCTTTGATATTAAATTAAATTAATTTATTAGAATTCATAATATGTAATACTTTATTTCAGTCTGTTTATAATGTATTGATCATAATAACAAATACAAACCAGCTATAAATATTTATTTGTATAGATATTTAAATTTGCATAATTAATGTAAACCTATAGTTACGATGTTAATATTTCAATAGGTTTATAATAATAATAATAATAATAATAATAATAATAATAAAACATAAACAACTCATCATCAACAACTAGTAACGAATTTACAAATATGAACTATTATCAATAATGGCTTTGATACAAGTTTGCAAAACACTTTTGAAGAGCCCAGCGTTAACCAGCAAACACTGATCTCTCTCTCACACACGCTGAAGTGTTCAGGTTAAAACAGAAGTCAGTAATGAGAAAGCGGGGGGTTGACCCCAATCAGACGCGTGTGTGAGACACAGAGAGAGAGAGAGACGGCCGGTGTGATGATGAATGGGAGGAGAGGCCGTGAGATGGGGGTGCCGTTGTAATCACCAGCTGGAGAGGGTGGCTATGAAGGGGGGGTGTTCGGAGGGGCCCACAAAGAGCCGCAGGACACACTTCACTCTGCTACACTGATCCTGTCTTACCCACAGGCCCATGGGCTGCTTTCAGCTGCTGTCACCGGGACCGAGCCACTCACACACACACACACTCATAATAATAAAAATACTGCCAATTAATAGCTACATAACTTAAGCTGCCAAAAAATAAATAAATCAATTAAAATACTTTCAGGTATTATAAGAAAAATCTAAATATACATTTCAAAATGTATGTTTTATTTTGCAATTATTTGGCCTACTTTTGAGTATTTTAGTAGTAAAAACATTCACATGGCAACCAAAAACATGGAAAAAGTATGGAAAGTCTTCCTTAAATCCTTGAAAACAAAACAAACAATGCCTGAGGAATCACAAATTCTGTTTTCAGACACATACTCACATCCAATGACACACTTGCGAGTGAATAAGTGAACACACACTGCACAGCGCCTGCAGACTAACCCTGAGCTCAGCCTGACCTCTCATGCTGCTCTTTTGGTGAGCTGTCAAACCCATCACTCACTGCACCGAGACACATGCATACATACATACAGCACACAACAGTGTTGCTTTTAAAGTCAAAATAATTACGCAAACATCCCCTGCGCGTACACATTTTGATACAAATACAACATGCACTGGTCAGTTGAGGTTTCTGGAGCGAACGAGTTGCCTGGCAGCCCATAAACTAGTGTTGTGAAGTCAAATAAGGAGGCCCTCTAGTGGCCACAAACAAAGAAACACGAGCAAGGCTCCGTACTTCACACACAAACACACACACGCACGCACGGCCTCAGCCGGCACGCTTCAAAGCACCAAAACACCTCCAAAACAAGTCAAAAACAGCCCAGATACAGCCAGATGTCGGCATAAAACTCTTGAAATCATAATCATTACACTAAACTTAAATAAACACCGCCACTAAACAAGCACTAAAATACAGCGAAATCAAGAATAAAACAATAAAACAGTCCAGTTCCTGTCTAAATGTGCACAATTGAAGGGTGTCAGTCAAATAGCTGCCTGCTGAGCCCTGTGTGAAAGCCAGCGAGAGAGAGAGAGAGAGAGAAAGAGAGGGAGGGAGGGAGAGAGAGAGAGAGAGAGAAAGAGACAGCGCGGCGGATGACAACGGACGGGGGGGAGAGAGACGCAACTTACCTGCTGTTGTTGCAGATGCAGCAGCTCGACTGCGCTTACTTCACTGCTCGTCTCCCCACTTGATCTTCCATCTCTACTGCCAGCATCTAA
Source organism: Poropuntius huangchuchieni (assembly GCA_004124795.1). Lineage (NCBI taxonomy): Eukaryota > Metazoa > Chordata > Actinopteri > Cypriniformes > Cyprinidae > Poropuntius > Poropuntius huangchuchieni. Next base: position 49,054 of record SCHK01044294.1, read on the forward strand.
TTGGCTGCTTAGGCTGCTCATTCCATTTTGACTCATTGAACTGTTGCTTATTGTCTCATTGGCCGACTCCTGCATCATGACTTAATACCTAGAAGTGATTAAGAGGCACCGGTTAAGGCTCTTGTTACAATCCTCTTTAGTTGCCTCCTAAAAAAAAGAGGGGGGGTAAAAAAGAAAAAGGAAAAATGGGGGCGAGAAAGAAAAAAAAGCTTTCCATTATCAACCCCTGCTCCCTTTGCAAATTAAAGCATTTAACGGGGGGAGGGGGTGGAATTATGCATTCACTGTGTAAATGAAGCAATACAAAGAGATGCACGTTTCTTCCTGCCTTTTATTTATTTATTTATTTATTTTAAATTTTGCTTTATGCATGCTTTTTTTTTTTTAATTGTATTTCCTTTTTTGCATATCGACTATCACACACACACAGATAAACATCACATGGTGTGTTTAAAAATACATTTAGTGACTTTAATGTGGTGTGAATAATTTCCAAAGGAGCATGTTTGAAATATAACACGTATGAAGCCTTTTTTTCCCCCCTGTTCAAACGTCTTAAAATATCCCCGTTGCGTCTCGACTGAACGGAGTTGCTTAATGACGCACAGCTAATCATGCAAAATTAAAATTTGGTACAGGAGGTGAGGGGAGAAGAGGAGGAATTACAAATCACATGCTTCTGTACTGTGATGAACGATATAATGGTCTTTTCTTTTAGCTGAAGCTAAATAAAATTCGCCTGCTAGTCAAATGAGGAGAGAGAAAAAAAAAGCTTATGTCACATATAGGCTAGTTCTCTTCCTCCTTTTTATTTTAATCACATACTCAAATATTCATTATTTCCGTATATTTAGTGCCGTCCGCCGAGCACAATTAAAATTCAAACACCAAATTCAAACAGAACAAAAATCGCACACGTCAATTTTTACTCTGGCAAATAAATGAAAAGATATTAAATTAATTTTCCCTGCCATCTATTAGATATGAAAACATGGGAGAGTGGTGGCTCAAAAAAGAAAAAGAAAAAGAAAAAAATCTTTCACGAATATCACTAATGATTGTGCTAAAAACAGCATAAATTATGCATATTACCTCTTCTCTGGTAATAAATGTTTTATCATTTTCCCTGCATAAATGTTGTGTACGTTAACAGGAACCCTGCTAAGATCTGTGGAGATCCTTGCAATAAATAAAAGAATCGTCCGAGCCAACAAACGCAATTCAAGGTGTGTTCTGCATAGCTAATACAGCCACAAGAGCCTTAATACACACTCCGTCATTCACATATTCATCCAACCCCCTCCTCTCTACCCATTACACATTTTGTTTCTCTCAGAAAATGATGACGGGCTGTCTCATATTTCAGCGCATTCAAACATAAACAATATTAATTACGCTAATGGCGAGCACGCACAATAAAATATCCCTAATCTCGTGTAATGTTTAGAAGGGATTCGTTTTTCCAGCAACACTTTCATTTATTTCCCTGACAGCTCCGCCATCCTTCTTTCCACAGATTAAACACATCAATTTTGTCACCTGCTACGTACGGACAATTAGCAGCGATCTTTGAACGAGAGCGTACAGTAACTCGACAGCCGAGCCATGAAAAAAAAAAAAGAAGAAGAAGAACGGCGCTAATCAAACACACGACACAACAAAGACGTAGTCTTCTAATCCACGGCTGCTTTTCAGATCAGCAAATGACATTTTAACGGCACGGCTTGTGTCTTATGAGAAACACTAGAAGCAAGAGTTTGGTTTTTTTCATTTATTTAAAAAGTACACCACCTAACCAGCATGCACCGGTCAACTTGGGAACAAACAAAAGTGCAGAAGATTAGCAGACCAGGAGAAAGAGAGAGAGAGAGAGAGAGACTCAGCACAGTGTGAGGGCTGACGAATCTCTCCTGAAGAAACACAAAGCTGCCGTAGAGATTAGGCGACTAATAAGTATTCAAATTAGGCATAAATTTTACATGCCCCATGTTTAAAATATTCAGAGAAGGGCCGCTTGATTGCCTTTACGCGAATTTTATGAACAACGTAATGGAGTGTTTTTTAATGCCACAATGAAGGAGACTAAAAAGTGAGGGACGAGTTTAGGACAGTGTTCCTACTCAAACCTCAAAAAAAGCGCTAATTAAAATTACATTTCAGATCACTGTAATCCCAGTTTGCACTGTGGAAATTCAAATATGATTTCTACGAACTGATTATTCCACACATGTTTTTAAATAACTAAAGAACGGATGACATTTTGATGTAATATTGGGAAGGAGGAGGAAAAAAAAAAAAATACTTTTTCCCCCTTCAAATTCGGTTTTGGGTTTAATGACGCGGAATACTGATCCTGTCATTATAGAAACACACATTATTAACACTGTATCCTCTAAATCCACATGATCCACAACTGGCGTGTAGGTGTCTAACCGAACGTAATGCTCATGCAGATGTATGCAAAGTGTATTCAGAGAGATCAGGTGCTGCTTTAACCTTAATGACAGCGGTGAGATAAATTAATTAGCCATCTGAAGGCAGCATCCAAATCTGCCAATTACAATGTCAATTAGAAACACATCCTCACTCACGATCGTTTCTACGCGATGGAGCGGACGCGAGGAGGATGGCGGGGGGGTTGTGTGTCTGAATGACACTGAGTGAAGGAGAGAGTCTAGTACCGTACTGTACCGCCTGAGAGAGATGGACGAAGAGAAAGCGTGAGTGTGAATGAGAGAGAGAGAGAGAGAGAGAGAGAGAGGGAGGAAAGCCAGCACCCAAAGTCTGTCTTTGTTCACGTCTATTGTAGGACCCCTGTTTCTCTGTCTTTGACCCTTGGGGCCAACTGCCTGTCATTATAACACACTGTCTTTTCCTAAAAACCCAATGGGGTCAAGGGTTCATGCTGTTGGAACATATTTACAGCCCTTGCTAGTCTTTAGTGTGGACAAGCTCCAGCCCGTGATAAACACTGAGCTTGTGAACCACTATTACTCATATCATCTTTATAACAGTCATCATCTAAAAGAACGTCTGTATGTATTCAAAAAGGCTGATAAAAACCAAATCACTCTGTTTCTGGAATAAAAGATGTTATTTGGATCCGTTTCGTGTTTTTTGTGCTTTAAACGCTGTAACAGTACCACGCTTGCCATTTCTTTCTGGCTGTGTAAATGTTTGCTCTCGAATCGTAGGCTGTGCAAATCTGTCCTTTCCATCAGGTGAAAAATCCCAGACAGGATCCTGACAACGCATTCAAGGGCTACGCCTGTGATTTCGGGTGGGTGGGTGTGCAAAGAAAGGTGTGGGGAGGGAAAGCCACAAATATAGCCCAGATGTTTCTCATATATACACACACACACACACACACACACTCCTCATCACGGAGGAGTAAAGTTACTCACGCTCGTTTGAGCTGATCTGATTTTACAACCACAAATGTTGCCTCATTATCAAATACGGCGGCACCCTTCTTATCGGAGCTCGGATATCGCGATTCTAAGTTCTCCATCATCTAAAGCGCTCGGAAACCACGGGATATGTTTTATACAAGTCGCTGAAAAGGGGCACCGGAGGCTGCCACTGTGACATTAACACATTCTCACACACACACACTCACAGAAATCATCCACTTTCGCCGAGACGCACTTCATTTTTCCCCTCCCGTGGAAACCGGCGGCCCTCTCCCCTGATAGGACGCGCAGAACAGACCTGAAAAAGAGCTTGATGATTATTTCAGGGAGGCATCGGAAAGGCAGACTCTGTGATCCAAGAAGCCTAGTCATTATCAGTGCATTGCTCAGGTGCCCGGAATCCTAACATTGCAAGGAAGGGTGAAAAAAGACAGGAAAAAATACTAAAAATTACATTTCACAGTCTGCTAGCTTCACCCGCTCTGATTCAGTTAAGATACGGATACCATTTAAAATAATCACAAATTCTGTGCTCCACTGAAATTAATTCATCATTGCCATAAGTTACAATGCATACAAAATAAAGCAGAGCGGCTCTGCTGTCCTCCAATATTTAACAGTCGGGAATGCTTAATAAATCAAAATGCCAGATTTTGAAAATGATGATGCAAAGTTTGAATTTCATCCTGTGCATCTGTACTACATGTGAAATTGAGAATATGCTAATTAAAAATGCCACTGAACAGCTAAAAATGCTGTTTAAAAGTTAAACCGTGCATGCCAGCAGTCTTTTTTTGGCTCTTAGGGGTTGCCGTACACCGTTAATGACTCTCCTCTAAACCTGAATGTACTGTAATATTACAGGCCCCCTCTTCTCAGATAGAGGGATTTCAAAGTGATTCACAATGGACGAGATTATAGAGTAAAAAGAGCATGAGGGAAATCATATTTATACCACGAGTTCAAAAATGAAAAGGGAGGATGAATACATCGCTTTTCAGGATTAATAGTATGCAAAGTAACCGAATCAAGTGTTGTTATCAGTGGTAAAATGAGAACACATTCAAGAAAAAAAAAAATTCAATTCACGATAAATAGACCATCTGTGATTCGATTCATTCAGCGCTGAATGTTCAGAACTTAATTCTGGGCTATTTACATTAAAAGAAGGAGAAAAGGAGAGGGAGATGAAAAGAAAGAGAGGGAGAGAAAAAAAAAGCACAGACTAAGGGGACAAAGAAAACTGCGATAAATCCTGAAGAAGCCCTGAAACAAAACCAAATCCTTGAGAAATAAAAACACACATAACTCATAAATGCTAAACAACGTGACCTACAAAGCCGGAGTTTCGTTCAGATTTTCCAGCACTTCCGGAAAAAAAATAAAAAACTGAGTGTTTCAAGTCTTTCCATTCGATTCAAATTCTACCCAGCAAGCACCTCCCTCTCGGACGAAAGCAGCTCCAAAAGTAGGTGACTAGACAGTGACGCTGGTATCTCATCAAGCAGTCCCTGCGCTTGCATTTTGGGTAATTTCTTTAATTAACTCAGCCCACCTAATCACCAGTAATTGACCTATAAAAGTAGGAGGCCCCATTGTCTGCTCCAATCATCTCTGGCAGGAAGAGAAAGTCTCTCCCTCGCTCTCTTTCTCACTATTTATCCATCGTCTTACACTATTTACCTGCCTCAAATGCATATTTCATTTCATTTCATGCAGCAATTATCCTTTGTGACACCGGCTGCGTGTGGGGCGAGATTAAAAGCCTTGGGGTGGAGGGGGCAAGCGTGCTCGCCCCTGCCTGGGACACGCAGCCGCGTTAACGACCGGGACGGCCCTGGTGCCGCCACACAGACACGAAGCCGCGGAGAGACATAGCTCATGGTGACGTTTCCACTTATTTGAGGCTGATTAGGGTCATTATGTCGCACCGCTCTGATTTATGTTGTCATTCTTTCGGCCCGGTCCTGCATCGATAGATCTTAATGAATTGGTAAATAAGGGTGAAGATTACACTTGACAACACCCCAACATTTCTCATTCATACCCGACAAGATTTATGTAACCAATTAGGGTGGTAACAGGCGAGATTGGTCGAGAGAAAAATAATCTTTCCCGAGGAAAATTACCCCGAGTCTAAAACCTCGACAAAATAGATAATGGGCAGTCTTTAAGGGAGACTTAGTCACAGAGCGAGAGCCCGGGCTGAAGGGTTCTCAGAAGTGCATTTAAGGAGGGAAGCGGCTCTTGTAGGACTTTCAAATTGATTTTTTTTTTTTTTCCTTAAAAATTCAACCACACGACTGCAGGAACTCGAGCATACACACGCCAACCTCACACACGCCAACTAATCAGCCACCATCTGCATGTCCAAACCAGAGGCCATGAAATCAATGGATTAAAAATTAACCTCTCGCCAACAAAGAAGCACTTTGATGTGCAAATGTGAACTCAAGGAGGTAGATTGCAACTAGTACAATGCACACACACGCACACAAAAAAAAAAAAATTTAAAATACAAATCAATCGTTTCTCCATGACTTCACTGTGTGATGATGCCTCGACTGAAGAAATCCATTTGCATTTTTTAATAGTCTGCTATTTCAATTATTTAATTTACATCTGTGCGGCAAGAGTAACCAGTCGACTCATTTCGCATTAAAATATCAGATAAAAAAGGCTGATCATCAATGAGCGCAGACAGGCCGAGGAGGACCCGGAGGGACGTGGGAGAACAGAGGGAGGAAAACGAGAGTGATGCTGGCGTCGTCTCATCCAGCTTCCCCCTTCAAGCACATGCAAATAAGGCTGTGATGCTTAACTGCATCATTTATGGGGATAATAGCGGCATCATCATTACGGGACTCAAATTAAATTACATCACAATTAGCATAACAAAGTGATTGGTTAAACTTTCAAAACAAATACCCGCCTTGGCTAATGAGCGGTGTTAATTGCCACATACAAAACGTAGGTAAACATGTGTTTTGGTTAAACAATTTTTGAAATTCACATTTTACTTTTTTGTTTGTTTGTTTGTTTGTTGTTTTCTTTTTATTTATTTTTGGAGAGAGTGTACAATGAGGCATGGAAAAAGCTCATCGAGGGGATTTGCATAATAAAAATTTTTAAAAAAACACACACACCAAATATGCAGCATTTAATTTTATCGCACTAAACAAGCTATTACACACAGACTCAGGAGAACAATGTAAATTATCCATCTGATTCTCTATATAGTATGTACTAATCATGCAGCTCATTATGCATCAGGGTATTAAATTATAAAGAAGACCACGTCCACATTCCAGCACAAAGCCATATAAAAACTTAATAATATGCTCACAATAGCCCAATAGCGAGCGTCGCTCACCCTTATGAATATTTAAGTAAACAAATTATCTGCCCGCCTTTGATAGGGATAATTAGTACTTGAGGGCTAATCATTTTACTGACCCCACCTCCAAAATGGGACAGGCTCGTTTAAGTTTTAGGTGACTATGAAATGTTAACTCTTTCAAATTAAAAAAATATTAAATCATAAAAAAAGGAAAAAAAACACACACACATACACACACGTACCTCTAACTAGAATTTTACAATTTGACAACAGCTGCTCAAACAATGCTTTAACTCTTAATATACAGCAGACAAAAAACTATAAAAATTACTCAAATGATTTAATTTCCCACCAACACACTGTAAACTCCACAAACACTTCACTTCAAATAAAATCACCTACTAGGCAAAGTCAAAGCACACTGTTCTTCGGCACACACTCACACACACTTAACGACACGCGCACACACCCGCACAAAACCACATTCATTATCGTCATTGCCATTATCACCAGCAATTAACCCACAGATGAAAGCAGCCCACAAACCAAGCCGGAGCACGGCACAAGCCTTGAGGAATGACAGCGAGAGTGAAAAGACCCGATGGATGGATGAAAGCAGCAAAGCATGGATGGATGGAGGAAAAGGTGGCTTTATTACCTGCAGGTGAGCGGTGTGGGACGGCAGGCTGGAGAGGGTGTTTCGCGGAGAGTCGGGCGTCACGGGGAAGAGCGTGCGATTATCAGTGTCATCACTCCAACTGTGTTTATACAGACTCGCATCATAAACAAGCGCCTCTTTGGCCCCGTCCCTCACGCGTCGCTCATGCATACTTAAATCGGCAGTGCACCCATTAAAAAAAAAAAAAAAAAAAAAAAAACGACCCCTATCTCCTGACAATTATTCCTTCATCTCCACTTGTCACCGAGCAATTACGACAGCGCGCAGACAGGGCCCAATAGGAGACGCGGGGCTTTGGGAAGCTGTGCGACCGGCCGGGAACGAGGGAAGCTGATGAAAAAAGTGCCTAAAATGGAAATGTGTCGCCCTGACCTGGAGCTTTTCTGCCTTTTGTGACGCACTGGAAATACTGGCATCATTAGCATTAAATCTCTCTGAAAATGCAACTAATCATTGCAGGTTTTACCACTTCTGGGCTTCCTAATCTAAAAATGCTCTTCAAAAATGTCCCTCTCCCTCTTTCTTTCTTTCTTTCATTTTTTTGGAAAAAAAAAGGAAGTCTTTCGTCTTGCTGACCGAGTTGCTGACTGAAAGCAGCGAGTGTGTGAGTGTGTGTGTGAGTGTGTGTGTGACCGTGCGCACCAGCGTCTCTCTCACAGCCTGCGCGCGGAGCTGAGGACTCGGATCGCGCTCCGCCAGCAGCCTCTCGCTGCTCTCATTTGAGCACGCGGCTCGCGGCACACGCACACACACTTTCTCTCTCTCCTTCTCCTCTTTTTCTCCTGCATTCGGACTCCAACCGAGAGGGGATTTAACACACGCGGCCAGCTGCGGAGGACGTCCCGAGCCCCTAAAAACGCAAGGTACGTGTTCCTGCCTGGTTCTTTTTTTTTTTTTTTGGTATTCATTGAGATTAGCCAGCATGCAACCTTCTTGCAAGTCAAACTAGCGAGCTTTGCGTTTTCCTAAATAAAAACCAAAACATGCAACAATCTCAGCCGGGAAGAAATAGTAACCCACCTTTTGAGGAGCAACACACAATCCCACTCCCTGAAGGTAGAGGCATTTGAAGATATTCTTAGAAGCCTTGAAGCATTAACTTGCATCAAAAATGAGGAATAGGATGCCACTGGTAGGCAACAGCATCAGAGCACGAAAAAAAAAATAGGAGGGGGGGGGAGAGAGAGGTGGGGGGTACGAAGAATGAAAGAAAGAAAAAACTAGCTGACGTTCACTGTCAAAGCCATCATCAGTGAACTATTTACAGCGGTATTTACACGAGCGCCTCTTGCCCGATCACGTCCGAGAAACCCGTGGCATTTTTACGCCTGTAATTAAAACAAATCAAGCAGACCTCTGATTGTTTTGGCACCCGAGGACTAATCATACACAAAAATCAGCGGTTTGATTGTCAGGGTGGGGAGGTGGAGGGGTGGCACTTCTTTTTCCTGTGTTTCCTTTTTTTCCCCCTTTCGAGATGGATTGAGGGCTACTTTAGCAAGTTGAGTGATAGTATGGTGGGAATAATAAATAAATACGCCTGCTGCTTTCCTTATTAGGTCAAGCTAACCCAAAAAAGGCCTTACGAGGGAAGTATTTGAGTGAGGAAGGACAAAAAAAAAAAAGCTTGGAAACCAGATGGATTTGCAAATTTGTTTTTACACGTGCATATTTGCTCATTTACTGCATGTAATTAAACCTTCAAAATCTTTTGCTTTCGTATCTGTCGTATTGTAAACTAATGGTGTTTGTCAACCCTTTTTTTCTCATTCTCTCGCCCCGCATGCCACAGATGTTTCTCCTAGCTGCTCCCGCAGACAGGAATCCGCTCGCAGAGACGAGAGCCACGCTCTCCCCCAGGAGAGGAGTACAAAGGCCAGTCTGCACGCGGCAGATGCAAAACCAAGTCCATCTGCTGCAGGCTTCCCATCGCCACATGGAGATTGAAAAGTGAGGGGAGCGTTCGCGTAGACGCCGCTGGAACGTGAGCGAGGAACCAGCTGTTGGTAAACGGGGGAGATGTGAACGAGAAAAGACTGACGTAAAAGCACGATTTATATGGAAATGGACAACTAAGCAATTCCGTATTCAAGCTCTAGTAAAATCAATTACCTCATATACAACAGTAGAAGGTCTTAAAAATATGCACACATCACGGTGAGCAAGAACTTTCATGTTGTGCATGATCCACCCAAGCCAAGCATGACAGATTTATTTACCCCAAAAAAAACCCCCACCTCCAATGCACCGTAAGACCACTTGAACTCCCCACTCTGAGCATGATATAACAGGCTCCGAGTAGCAGATTATCTACAAGCTCTACTGGAACATATTTAAACTGTATGATATCATTAAAAATCGCTGAGCTCAAGCCAACGCAGTTTTTTTGGGCCTCCACCCCTCCAGACTAGGGCAAACGCTCAATGAGGAAGTGTAAAAGGTTGCACTGGCAGGCATGGAAGGCCTCCAGGTTTCAGCGTCACTGCAGGAATTGCGACTAATGCGTCATATTTACATTTCGACCCAAATGCTACAGGCTACATCACGCTCTAACCTTCACTTCACGAGACAAACAGGCCGCTTTAGCTTTTAGCACTTGTTAGCTACTCTCAGTTCTCACTCAGATCTGGTTTTATTCCATCTGTCTCTCACTTAACTCCCTCTCTTTTTTTTCTTCCTCATTTCACAGGGCTTTGGACCGCAAGGTCAATGAGGACAAACAATTCCAGCAGCGGCTCTCGAGCGCACGCAGAAGAAAGTGTCGGATGAGGGGGGATGGACTCGTGTGGTGGCAGAGCTGGTGTCTCCGAGCGCTGGCATAATTTCCATGGCAACCCCCTTAACTATTAATTTTCAATTAAAGCAGACACAAAACGCCCTGCCCCGAGCCTCCAGAAGGTGTCAAGAGGGGGAAACCGGGCCTTTTTGGAGCCACGACACCACTAGGCTCCATCATAGTGGCAAAAATCACACCACTGAACAACACTAAACATCTAAGTCCTGTTTTTATTTCACAATCACACCAGTGAGAACACCAAAACCACAATTGAAACTTATGCATGGCAAATATTAGTGATTAATGGGATCATATTTGAACTATTATGT
>SCHK01044378.1:1596-12685 GCA_004124795.1 Poropuntius huangchuchieni
CAGAGTTTTTCCTGAAGCAGATGAGGAAAAGATGTGATGTGATTGACAGACGCAGCATCACTGCAGCTCATGTAGATTGATCATGTCTGATCGGGTTCACAGCACTGCTAATGAGATGAAGATGGAAAATACAGGCTACAGTTAACATTATTTGATGAATGGACCATGTTTGATGTAAATACAGTGCAGGTGCGTCTCAGTCTGAATCAGGTGCATCTCACGCATTGATGGATGAACCTCCGAAACCCTCGCGGATATTAGTCCCGTTCAAATGAACTGCATCAGCAGATAAACACGAGACGCTGCATTGAACCGAAGGCCCGTGTTTGTGACGGTGATGTGAAATAACGCTCACCGCTCCGCCGCTGCGTCGCTCCGGTTCATCCTCAAACACCGGGCCGGTGCCGATCATCCCTCCATCGCGGATCCTCGCAGACAGAACCGGTCCGGTTCGGGTGTCCTACATTCACAGACCCGTGTGAAGCTGCTTCTGGACTCCTTCAGGTTACATCTGACCTACATCAGACGAACCACATCAGAACCTGGGCTGTACTGCGCATGCGTGTTTCTGCGCCGAGCAGCGCTTTAATTAAGAGCGCAATAGAAATCTCATTTACATTTACTGACCGCAGTCACACATTTCTGGTCGAAATAGGCTAACTAATCAGAACTAGAAACGTTTATATTTATTCATGACATTTAGGTGTTCATTTCATTTATAGAAATATCTCAATTATGCTTATAAAGGTGTCATTCCCTGCTGAAAAAAACAGTAGAAAATGTAATGGATTTAAAGGATTCTATTGGTGGGATGTTAAATCATATTGGAAAAATGATGGTTTTGCTGGAAAAGGCTAATGGTTCATAATGATGTTTTAATGGAAACCATTTTCATTTCTGTGATGGTTTCTGTTGGGCTTCTATTGTTTTTAGCAGGGTAAGGGTTGTGTGAATCACTGAATATCACATGCTTCTGGAAAATGCCTTATGTATTGTGTGTGTGATGACAGTTTATGTGTGATTCATTTCGGGAAGAGAGATGTTTTGGCACATATCTGAATCTCTTTGAATTTCACTCTGTTTTATTTCTACTTTCTTGAATTTAGCCTTCAATTACAATCCCTGATTGGCTGCGAATTCGATTCAATGAATTTAAAAGGCTTTTTATTTAGTTCTGACTCACAGCTTTGACTATATGAATGTCTGTGAAAGAGCAGCATCTAAACACACACACACACACACACACACACACACACATGCACCACAATCACGATATTTGTGATTCATTTCAAACACAATATTTTTCAGGCAGTTTAATACATTGGAATCCAATTTAAACACACTAATATATGATAAATAAGCACATTTATGCTTCTGACCCTCCAAACTGAGGCTGAATCACTGTTTCTGAGCCAAAGCCTCACTCTTTTTTCTTATTTTTGCATGGAGAGTAAAACACACAAGCTTATAGACATCCTGATTTGAATAAAAGGCCATTTTAAATGAAGTGTATATGTTTTTTATTGTTTGAATCGTGTATATCTCTGTGTTTCCAGCAGAGGGCGCTCTTCAAGCAGTGCTTCAGTCCTGCTGATGAAGAAACACATGATTCAGATCTTCAGCTCATTAGACGAGCGCTTGATGAGCTCAGCCGTCAGAAAGCAGAGAGAAACTAACTGAGGTTTCTCCAGGACTGAGAAGCGCTGTTTTAGAGTGAATCTGAGCAGTATCAGAGACCAGCACAGCACGAGTCGCTGTGAACTGAACTGAGCCGTCAGTGTTGAGCTGTACCGTGTATGAGCTCAGGTGTCTGTGAGTCTTTATGAAGTCTCTCACAGGTGAAGCTCTACACGTTCTTCCCGAAGGCGACCCGTGGGCCGGTGCGTGGCGCTCTGGGCTCGATCCCGTCAGAGATGATCCAGATGGCCGGGGTGTATCTGGCGCCCTCCATCACCACCCGGATCTCCTCGGCCCGGGCCATCTCCTCCAGCTCCGGGCTGGTCTCCGGACACCAGTCCACCATGAACTTGTCTCTGGCCTCACACAGGTTGATGGGAACCTCCTCGGGCTGCTGACCGAAGAGAGAGTCTGCAGAGAGACAAGAGACGGGTCACAAACCTCCCGAAAACATCAGAAAACTGAGCTGATCATAGCTCCACTGTGACTGGTTCTATCAGCCCTGATCTGTCTAAGACCAGTGACGGTGCGATCCAGTTAACCAGTCTTAACCAAAGCGTTCCAGAACAACACTTCTGAGAAAGAACTAGTTACTGGCTGCATCAAATCTTTGAAGATTTTTTATTCTGACAGTGGTTGATATTCAGCAGAGTGCTGTCTGTGACAGAATCTGTGCTTATTGATAGCTGCCGTTTATATTTTAAGAAGTGTAGGTGTCACTAGCTATGTTTCCGTCCAAAGTTTCATATTAAACTTATGCACAAAATTGGAACGTCACATAAAAACTTTATCCATTTCCACCATCAGTGAGTTGAAGAGATGAAAATTGTCACTTCCTGATTAACTTGTGCTAAATTTTTATGAAGAAAAATGTAATTTGTTGCAGTAGGAGAAGGCACTGTATATAATCATTTTTGTGTTCAATAACTTACTAGCATCACAGTGCACAGACGAATGTTAGGTTATGGTTAGTCAGGTTATGCTGTCTTATAGCGCAAAGTCACATGTATTTTTTCATGCGCATTAAGGAATTTATTCAGTGAAAGTCTTTCCATCATAGTTTATGTGCATGTTTTCTTACCGAATAAGAAATTTATCCTACTTAGTTGAGCGCATAATTTTTTTATGCACAATTTTAGAATTGATACGCATAAGTATAGTTGGATGGAAACATAGCTACTATCTATGTTTCCATCACCCTGTTTTTAAGTGCATTTTCAAGTATCACATCAGAAACTAGTGATGAAAACACCAAATTAAAAAAAAAAAAACATTTGCACAAAAAAAAAAAAACTTTTTTACACTCGCTTGAGCTGGCTTTTGATTTGTGCGCAAAAGGGTTAACGCAAATAATGGCAGATGGAAATGCATTTTGTGAATAAATTCCTCCATGCACATCAAAAAATGTGAGTTTGCGCTATGAGACGGGATAACCTGACTAGCAGCATCTGAAATATTGTTATAGTTGTTCTGAAATGCCCGAGCAAAGTCATTAAAGTATTTCAGTATAATTGTCTTAAACGACGAACAGCAGCATCCGCCTCCGAAAGCAATGAACACATTTATTGTGTTTCGTCTGCTCGCTCTGAGCCATTTATTATACATGAAAATTATTATATTCAGTGGCTTCTCCTACTTTTCATTGTGATATTTAGTGCCAGTTTATCAGGAAGTGATGATTTGGATGCTAATTCAAAATTATACAAATGTTTTATGCGATATTGCAATTTTGTTAAATGCGCAACTTTGGATGGAAACCCAGCTATTCATTTGGGAGGAGTTTGGCTTCAGAAAGTGTGAAAAGCCTGTGCTAGTTTGGACTTGCTGTGGATCTCACCGGCGAAGTCGTGGATCAGGTCTTTGATCAGGTGACCGATGATGGCGTAGAGCGTCGCGACTATGATGATGGAGGCCAGGATCATGTAGAAGACGTGGATGGGCAGATGGATGGCGTCTCGAGCAGGCGGGATATAACTCTTGAAGAAGACATCCTCCTCGGCAGAAGGGGGCAGCAGAGGAGGCTCACGCGGGCCAGACACCATGCCCTTATCCATAACTTCAACACATTCTCACAGTTAACACCAATACAAGAACAACTGACCCTAACTTTAACCATAACCTAACCCTAAGATCAACGAGATGATCACAGCACAGACTGTTTCAGACGAGTTCTCATCGTGATAGTTTCACAACACGGTCTTTCACTGAACTGAACACTCACTGTGTTGCATTTTTATCATGTCAGTATATTATAAACATTTTTAAGCACCTCAAACACACAAGTACACAATAAGTGTGCCATACTCTTCTGAAAGTGTGGATCTGTAGCTCAATACATACCGTCCAGATGAGAGTTTGTTCCCAGGCCGTGACGGAGGTCAGACGTTATGCGTCCATGTCGTTTCTTTCCTCCGAACCTCAGCAGCGAGTGAAGAATAAAGGACGGAGGTGTTGATGAACGTATGCAGCGCTGTGATTGGCTGAGATGCTCAAGGTCACAGGCTTTATCTGCACAATATTATCCAGCTTTGAGACGGCTTACAGCCTGGTTATGGTTATGGCTAATCGTGAACTGAGAGAACAGGTACACTCAGTCCTCGACTTTATTAATAAAAGATAAAACCTGATGAATGATGTTCTAATGTGTGTAAAACAGCAGCTCGATTAAACCAGTGCATGGTAAACATAGTTGATAATGAAACTAGGTCAGCTTTAGTTTAGCATGATGAATTTAATTCTTCTGATGTTGGGCTCTCAACGGGCTTCGTGAACATCTCGATGTTTCTGAGCTTATTGACCCAGACAGGCATTAGAATAATCTCGTAGCTCATAAAGATGAATCAGACACAACAAGCTGTTGGTTCCTAATGAGGAGAGGCTTTTATTCTAGATCTCATATACATCATTCATGCCTTCTTGTTTATATATCTATACAGTCCCAAAATATAACTTAATTTTAATGGTGTCACAGAACAAAGCAATTACATTGATGACATCACAACGATCACATGACCTCGCCCTCTTTTCATACTGAAAGACTGTTATCTACGCTTTGCTTTTCTACAGCAGCTAAAAGAGCATCTGGTCTGATAAAAACATTTACAGACGAAGAGAAGACATGAAAGCCGGAGTAACGGCGGCTGGCACAGACTCATAGTGATGTGATGTAATGAAGGCCGGGTCCGGAGAGACGCGGGGTCCCGGTGAATCCCGGCAGAAGACCGGCTCGCTCTTCCTCCGTCTGAACACACTCCTCTTCACGGCCGAGCTCGGCATCACCAGCTTCAGGTTTACTGCCGAAGACCCAGTCTGAGGAGAGACGGAGAAGACAGACATGAAAACATGACACACTGATTATATTATAACCTATTTACAGTCACCGACAAACCTTTCGGCAGTGACATACATTTTGTGTTTTGCAAAGTTTGCAGCTTCAGTATTTGTAGATTATTTTCCAGCCATTTCTATGGTATACTGAAAAACAATGATAAGCATATCATACGTTTTAAAGGCTTTTATTAACAGTGTTACAGTGTTGACCCTTGCTCTTCATAACCTCTGCAATTCACTCTGGCATGCTGGACATTAGCTTCTGGGCCAAATCCTGACTGACCACAGGTTCTCTATGGGGTGAGATCCAGGGAGTTGCCTGGACACGGATCCAAAATTTCAATGTAATGATCTTCGAGCCACTTCTTTATCACTCTTGCTTTGTGACATGGTGCTCCATCAAGCTTGAAAACACACGGATCATCACCAGATTGCTCATGGATCGTTGGAAGAAGTGGCTCTAGATACCATTCTTTCTTCATGGCAGTGTTTTTGGGCAGAATTATGAAAGAGCATCTCTGTTGAAACCCCACACATGGATGATCTCGGGATGCTTCGCTTGGAACGACACAGGACTCATTCGTTCACCTTTTCTTCTCCGGACAATGGATTTTCCAGATCTCCCAAACAGTCTTCATCAGAGAAAATAACTTTGTGCCAGTCTTCTGCTGTGTTAGTTGGTCATTTTGTGTCAAGATGAAAAAAAACAGTGAAATTTGTTTTTTGTGAAAAGTGCATTTTTTAGCAATTATTAGCACAATAATCTAGAAACAATGTGAATGAACACCACAACAGCTTCACTTTGCAAAACAAGATTTAGTGTGTGATTATTAGTTTGTGTGGAAGCGTGTTCATGCAGCAGCTGTTTACTCATTTAACAGCACAAAGAACAACAGATGATTCTAGAAACACACTGGAAACATGCAACGACGTGCAGATGTGCAATAATGAACACGCTTTCTTCTCACTTCACAGACTTGGTCTTAAAGAGCTGTGTTTTCTTGAGAAGGTTGCAGCTTCTGTAGTGTTTAGGGTGTTTGAGTCCATCAGTCATCCTCAGATATTCTACCGTCAAGAAATCAAACGTGCAGAAGATGCTGGAAAAGCAGAGCAGGGTTTTCCTGACGAACAGAATAACGATCAACCTCGAGACTCGTGAACAACCATCACAAAACACACAGACCTGCTGTTTCTGTGCACAGATTAAAGAAGGAGACACACACCTGAGTCAGAACCCAAATGAGACACAAAGCATCGCAACAGACGTCCAACAAAACAAAGACTTCCAGCAGAACCACGACACAACAGCGGGAGAGCATCACCTGCCAGGTCATGGAGCAGGTCATCGAGCAGGTGACCCACGATGGCGTACGTGACCAGGACCACCAGCAGCAGACCCACAGCGACGTACAGCACGTGCGGTGGCACCGAGAGCGCGTCCCGCGCCGGGGGCCTGTACTCCAGGAACGCTTCTGACCCGTGAGACCGGAGCAAACGCTGGGGACCCCTCCAGAGCCGCTCTCCTGAACCAGACGAGTCCATGACGGCTCACGGCGTCCGTCCCGGAGCGGATCTGACCGAATTCTCAACATTCAACGCTCCTGCTAACAACACATCTGCCGTCCAGACACGAGAACGCGAGAGAGAGAGACATATAGGGCAGCGCACTTAATTACAGCCCACCACATACAGAAGGTAAAGAAGATTTGAAAGTTTTCTAATAACAAACAATATCTGCCTGGATTACAGAGGAATGATTGAGCCGCAGAGAACGAGGAGAAGATTAAGCCTGTTTTAATCAAGTCCTGAATCACCAGAGGGCAGAACATTCCTAAGATTACGAGAAATTCCCATCCAATCCAGCAAAAGAGAGAATAACGGGAACGATTCAACCAAAACCAGACCTGAAGCGCCTCACTTCTGCAGCACCGGTGTCACACGATCACAGAAACCCTTCAGCGACTGTCTACTGTAAATGATGGATCTGTAGAGACCTGGAGTTCTTACCTTGACACTTAGATTGCTTGTGCACGTGACGTGAGACTAAACTCCTCATGCTACCGAGCTACGCCACCGCGTCTACTCTGAACTCTCTTCCTCTGGATCGGAGTTTAACCTCATCAGCTCAGACATGAGAAACGTCCACTCCACGATGGTCATGCCGGTGTTGAAGACGACGATCATGAACATGACCGGGTGCAGCATGCTGTCTTCTAACACACAGCGCCGGACTGAATCTGAGACACTCTTCTGCTGTAATCCACTGATCGCATTCCAAAACGCTGTCATATGCATCTCCAAAACTAATCCAACAGTTTATGTAACAAGCATTCTGTAAACACATCCATAATGCACTGCTTCGAACCCCTCCTGGACCCCCGCAGGTCAGTCTCTGTAATGAGCTGAATCAGGTGATGAAGTGACCAGCAACGCTTTCAACTTCATTCTTAGAAGACAGCTCCGTGACAAACATTTGACCTCCTTCTAGAGCGTGATGGAAAGAAATGCATTCGTTTTTCATCAGATTATTAATTTGCATGTCCCTGTTCATCATATAAAACTGCTTCATGTATTTGAGAAAATATTACCTCAAACATTCTGAATAAAACATGTTTTTAAGAGATGGGTTATAAATGATATAATGCAGCGCTGAAGGTTTAATACTGATATATAAATCAGCACATGTTTAAGGCTGTGATTGAGAAGCCATGTTTGTCGACTTAATCTGATTATTCATGAACTGTAGGGGTCGATCGCCGGGGCCCCGGGCCCTGATTTCTCAAGTTTAACAGACACTTTGTGATTGAAAAAGACACCATTTCCTACCGGATGAATCATTTCTTAACAAAATATCTAGTCTAAAGAGTTAAACAAACAGTTAATAATCTATTCATACAGTAATTGAAGGACAGTTGAAACATGAGACTGTTTTTTTCTTACCTGTAAATAAAAAGCACTCCATAACTCCCAATCGGTGCTTTTGTTGCAGAATAAAGTGGACAGAGAGCTTCTAAATGAAGGGACATCGCTCCGTGTCTGATCAGAGCAGCTCTATGAAGCCGTGAGCGACTAACGAGATCTGCATGCTAACGACTCTACGCCGGAGACACCTCCTCCGTCTCTGCATCTTTGAAGAAGACCTCGGACATCAGGAGGGTCCAGAAGACGATGGAGATGGAGGTGTTGACCACGACCATGAAGATCATGAGCGGATGCAGCATGCTGACCGTCGAGGAGCTGTCTCTGACCGACAGAGCGTCCGTCTCTCTCCAGACACAGATAATCCGGCTAATGATGAGAGACACGTGCCTCAACACTCATCAACACCACATATCATCATTATACTGCCACACGCTCCTGAACCTCCAGCGACCCTTGACCCTAAAACTTCCCTTATATTACCTCAAGACAACAGATATAATCCTCAGAATAATCCTGTGCCAGATTTCACCGCTTATTCCTAATCTGGAGCCTCACAGAGACAGATGGCACGTTATGATGAGCGCCGTTAGCGTTTATCCAGAAATGATCATCGTTTACTCAAACCCGTGTGACGCGAGGAAGACCAGTGAAGACATTCTGAAGAAAGATTGACCCCGTGGAGTTTTATTGAACTGACAAAAACATGAAACATGTTACTGCACAAATATCACACAGAAAATGACTATCAATGACACAAAACAGGTTTAGCAATAAAAAAAGGTTTATTAAGTAACAAAAAGGGGCCATGATGAAAACAAGCTCAGCTGATCAGGGCTAACCCTAACTTCAGTTAACTAGCTGGTTACAGGTGAGCTGCAGGCGACTGTAACGAATCACTAACTATAACTAGTAACACAGAGAACTGAGAGAAAACAAACAACAGGACATATCAATGATCATAATGAGACATTACTGCTCACGTTTAAAGATAGTGAATGATTATTAAAACACATTCATACAGCATATAAAGCAGATAAAACACGGATCACATCTGCATCTTCAGCTTCTTTTCTCTTCACTTAAGTCTCTTTTCTTCATGATGTTTGAATCAGCTGCTGATGGATGACTAGTAACATCACTAACTAGTATCATCACTCAGTAACTCATCTCTTCATGTGAGATCTTGTGTGTTTGAGAGCTGGGCTCCAGGAATCACTGCACTAACTAACTAACTAACTAACTAACTAACCCACACTACTGACCGTGTCCATCAACAACACTCCGTGTGTCTTTCTCTCGCTGAGATCCAGTTCTGAAAAACACTGCCCCAAACACTCAAAAAATCATCTTCTTACTTAGTATTTCTGTCTTGTTTTCTAGTACAAATATCTAAACATTCTTGAGTCAAGATGTATTTACTTGACAGGTAAAATGACTTCAGATTTTTAAAATCTTGTTTCCTAAAATAAGATCAAAATTTTGTACATTTCGGCTTAAAACCAACAAAAATATCTGCCAATGAGGTACGAAGTGTAATCTCAATTCAAAAGCCAAACAAGATTATTTTTCTTACCCCATTGGCTCATTTTAAGCAAAAATTAACAACATTTTGATCTTTTTATTTTATTTTTTTTTATAAAGCAAGACTTAAAATCTTAAGTCATTTTACCGTCAGGTAAATGCATCTTGATTAGGGTTAGGAATCAAAAATCAATTCCCATTCCAGAATCAGATACTTATTGTAAAATTAAAATTTCAATTCCACCTATAAATTCACATTTCACATTGGATTTGAAACTGGGAATCGATGTGGGATTTCAACCCTAATCTTGATTCAAGAAGCAGATGATGTCCGGTCGGGTCTCAGCATCCCAGCGTGCTCTGCTGCTTCTCCTGCTGCAGGAAGTAGTCACAGAACAGCGCTCTCACTTCCTCTCCGGAGCGGTCGTCAGCGGCGGGCGACACCTCGTCAGCGGGCTGTGGACTCTCCTCGTGTCTCACGGCCTCCTCCCAGCGCTCGTCGAACTCGTCCCCGTGCACCTGGCACAGGTTGTGCAGCACGCAGCAGGCCAGGATCATGGTGGGCACCACGTCCATGCGGCAGTCGTTCCTCTTCAGCAGACACTGCCAGCGCGCCCGGAGCCGGAGGAAGGCCTCGTCCACCACGCCCCGGGCGCGCTCCAGACGCCGGTTAAACACCCGCTGGGCCTCGGACAGAGCCCCGGACTCCGGGAAGCTCTTCAGCAGCCAGCTCTTCAGCGGGTACCCGGCGTCGCCCAGCATCAGGAAGCCCAGCGGCCGTCCCATGATGCACCGCTCCGGCTCGCGCCGCAGGAAGCCCTCGCAGCCGCGGGCCCAGAGCGTGGAGTTCTGCAGGAGCTCGGCGTGCTCGGTGCTGCCCGGGAACCCAGCGCACACGTCCCAGAACTGCCCCAGCCCGTTCACCGCGCCCTGCGTCACCACCGACAGCCAGCCGCGGCTGTTCCAGTAGCTGTGCGTGTTGCTGGACGGGGCGATGATGGGCACGTGGAGGCTAGCGAGCGCTCCCACGCAGTGAGGGAAGCCCCAGCGCGAGGCGAAGAGCCGGGCCGAGTCCTCCAGCTCCTGCTCGCTCGGGGAGCGCAGGTACAGCGGACGCAGCAGCAGCACGATGGCGTGACACAC
Source organism: Poropuntius huangchuchieni (assembly GCA_004124795.1). Classification (NCBI taxonomy): domain Eukaryota; kingdom Metazoa; phylum Chordata; class Actinopteri; order Cypriniformes; family Cyprinidae; genus Poropuntius; species Poropuntius huangchuchieni. The sequence continues at coordinate 12,190 of SCHK01044378.1, forward strand.
GTCTCTCACACACTTACACACCGTGGAGCGGCCCACGCCGAACAGAGCGCTGATGGTGCGGTACTCCACGTTCGAGGCTAGCCTCCACAGAGCCACGGCTACACGCTTCTCCAGCGGCAGCGCCGGGCGCAGGCGGGTGTCCTGACGACTCAGACGCGGCTTCAGCTTCCCACACAGCAGGAAGAACGTCTCCTTGGTCATGCGGAACTTCTCCAGCCAATCAGAGGGCTGGAACTCCCTCATGACCACGCGCTCCCACCAATCGGTGCTCTCGATGCTGCTCCAGACCCGCGTGGGCCGCGCCGGGGGGGCTCCAATCGGACGAGACGTCTGCGCGATCATCATCTGAGAGAGAAACACGGCTCTGTTAGTGACCCTGGACCACACAACCAGTCACAAGAGTCAATTCATGAATTACAATTTATACATCATCTGATAAATCATCTTTCCATTGATGTATGGTTTGGACAATATTTGACTGAGATACAACTATTTG
>SCHK01044484.1:0-13588 GCA_004124795.1 Poropuntius huangchuchieni
ATTTAAATGTACAATTTTAAAATATAAGGCATTCCAACATGAAAAAAGATAATAAGGGAACTGAACAATACATAGAGACATAAATGCACGCTGAACTAAAGCCAAAACAAAAATGCCATTCCGTAGCCCTCTAAAGCCATTTATACACCCATTTTGAGACTCTTACATAACTTTGTGCTAGTAAGTGTGTTTTTCCTCTCCCTGCCTGTCGGTGTGTCTATCTGTCTGCCTATCTAAAACTTCAAAGTTTAGGAGAGGAAAGAGGGAAAGAGAGGAAACGGGTGAAATTGAAGGTGGCAGGGAGAGAGAGAGAGAGAGAAGCAGAGGGGAGGAGTAAAATAAACTGACAAAATGAGAAGGGGAAAAGAAGAATCTATGATCTGGCCAGACTTGGGAGACAGGCTCATCCCGCCGCTCATCTCATGCACTGTGAAAGCTCAGCACTGGTGTTTGAGCACTTGACAATGTTATCAGCTCTGACAGCCAGATTGTGTTTTCACATGAGTGTGATCAGCAACAGATTACACACATATACTCACGCACACACTCAAACACTAACAGCCTTGCTTGTTCCTGTTTGCCAAAGAAAATGTGTTGATGTTTATCGTGCTCTTAAAATAAAATGAAATAGAGGCCTTGTCCCTCTATCCTCCCGAACGCTACTTATGTCTGACTAAGGATAATAAGACACACGTGGGTAACTACCGGGCTCCCGAAAAGAAAACAACGTAGGCGGGATTGTTGTCAGCCACTAACATTGTGTATTTATCTTCCATCTTCTTACATCTGCTCGTTACAAACATGAACAGATGAGGCCGAAACCTCAAAATTACCTTTCTCTGAAAAGCCTCTTGTATGTGTATACGAAATGACATAACTGCTACTGGGCACTTTCCTTGTGGCTTTGAACTTACTGGAAATCGGATTGTTGATCCTGAGTGATGGCAAGCAGGGCCGACAGCCTGGTAGCGATCGACAGCCAAAGAAAACAAAAGGGAGAATAATTCATTTTGGGTATACACATGTATACAGTATGTGTCTTTCTGTTTGTAAATTAGGTCAGGGAAACCAACTAATCTTTACAGTTTCATGATTCCATTGACAGAAACCCCCTTTTGAGATATTAGAGTAAAGTGCCTTTGGGGAAATTCTAACAGGCAAATTTTAACATTTTAACAAACTCATTAGTCAGCTCTGCTGCACAATGTTTAGCAGACTGAACTAATGCAGTTAAATTTACCAATCCAGAATCAAATCAAATATATTTGAAATGTGTCAAATAAGTAATGAACGTAAAATATTTTTAAAATATATTAAACGTTCTTATATATTTATTTTATATCTTAAAATCTGTGTGTATATCTATCCATATAAAGAGAATGGCAGAAAATGGCTGGAAACTAATTGTAAATACTTACCTGGAAATGTGCAATAAACGTTATTTCTTGCGTGTGATAAAAAAAAAAAAAAGAATAACAGTAATGGATTATTTGTGGTTAAAACTGCAAATGCTTATGGAGATCTAAGTCAGCCAGGTCACCATCAATGATATACGGTATAGTTGCTGTAGTTACTGTTGTTTCTGTTTTCTTCCTGTTCTTTATCTAGTTTACCTAAGACATGAATATGCAAGAGGCAGCTCAGTAACATTGTTTATATATTTATTTATTCCTTTTGTAGTTCCCCCAGCCATGCAGAGTATCTTGAACACTGTGCCTAGATATAGCTATTAACACAGAAAGAATTTCTCTCTCTCTTTGTGTCTCTTCACCAGGTGCCAACTAAACAAACAAAACCGCACTCTGAAACCGAAGAGGGTCTTCCTGGTAAAACTGTGTGCTGGAGCTGGAAGAACTGAAGCAATTGTGAACACGGTGGGTATAACATAATATACACGCTTTTCAAATAGACGTAACAGTTAATAAAAATGATACCGTGGCCTACTGATCCTGAGGCTAAAGACATTTTCATTGACTCATTTAGCTGACTAGCCAAATGTGAGGAAATGTAAATGTAAATATATGGTGAATCAGAGAATCTGATGAAACTTAGCATGTGCTATCATATAGCTGGTGGAACCGAAGCTGTATTGATCAAGATATTGAAATTACCAATAAAAATGCAATTCAAGATTACAGTGTCTTGTGACCCAGAAGTGGGTTCCCACGGAAGCTGATACTGCTGTGTCCAGTTACAGTCTGTCAGGCAGATTAGCAGGTTTTATTAATTAATTAACTGATTTCATGTTTTCTCTCTACCTCTGGTTTGTCTGTCAGTGACTCAAGTGGTGTTTAAGGTTAATTCTAAGGCAATAGCTTCATGGAGCAATAAAATATCTGCATGAAGAAATTCAGATGACCACTTTAAGATGAGGAACTGAAAAAACAGCAATATGATAGTTTCTATTCCTTTATCAACCTTTAAACATGAATTCAATCATTATTTCTAAACATTCATGAGGTGGTCTTTGGCACGGAGAGCTTTGGTGATAGCAACCAAGGTTTCTCTAATTATCGTCTCTTGATTCATCAGTTAGATGCGTTAAAATCGTTTTATGGTGGGACAGATCTGTCTGTGATTTATTCATGTTTAGCATGTGTTGCAGTACTTATCTTCAGTGAGAAGGAAGCTCATTTAAATATATGGCGAGAAGATTGGGCTGTGAGAGGGTACTAATCTATGCAGGCTTATATGAATGCTAGGCTATATATATATATATATATATATATTTTTTTTTTTTTTTTTTCTTCAATAAACTGACAGAGGCCTTTATGTTACTTTATAGATTCTTCAGATCTGGATTTATTACAACCCTGCTGCATAGATTGTTTTCGAAAGAACTAGAGAATAAAAAGTTCTGTGGGCCTTAAGAGTTCCCCTACACTCTCAAAATAAATAAATAAATAAATAAAAATAAGTTTGTTATGTTTACATTGATCTTTGTTTCCATTGATTTAACTAACACTACAATGTTTCAGCCTGATTTTCTTAATTGCTAATTAAATTCAAAGTTAAAAGCATGCAATGAACCTATAACTGCGGGTTTTCACTTTGAATATACTTCAAAAAATAAGACAGAAAATAAACTTCAGTTTTACATTTTAGGCTAATGGGCTGAAATATTTTACAGTATTTATTGCATGAGGCTAGGTTTGGGTCTAATTAAAACCTTGTTTCAGGTTCTTGTTACAGTGTAATTATACATTTAAGAGCTAAGTAATATTAATTAATTACATGTACTTACTATAGGGTTAGGGTTGTGGGATGAGGGTTTGGTTTATGTTTAGTTGTATGTAATTATGTATAATTTAATGTTATTACTACAGTAGCCTAAGTAGCCTACATGCAATGTCTAACAAGGACAATAAAGTGTTGCCATACACATGTATATCTCTATAGTAGCCTACAACAACAAGCAACATAATAAAATAGGCTATTAGGTTTAAATAAATAAAAAATCAAAAAAAAAAAATCATTAAAAGTCACAAAATTAAAAGTACCCCTTTGTCTGTGCACACGTTGAGTGTGATTTGAGATAAAAACGCATTAATGTTGCGCTTCTTTCATTAAAACACTGGAGTGATGTAAGCCCGTCCCCCTTGAAGAGTAAACCCGATTATTTGCCCTGCGTAGAGAGAGAGAGAGTGAGAGAGAGAGAGAGAGAGAGAGAGAGGCGCGGAGCTCAACATCATCAGTCGCAATAACGGCTTAATCATTCCTCACCGTGGACGACCGACACCAACCTCAGCATCTTAAACGCTTTATTAGACACAAGAAAAGAAACACGCATTAAGAAAACGACACTTTTCCGGTGGTGCTGGTGATTTTTGGTGGATTTTAAGAGTGAAGCGGTGAAGTCCACCCGGCGGCTCAACACCTTCCGTCACACCGCAGGACAAACTTCACCGGACACACTTCAGACGCACCATGAAGTAAGTGACACTGATACCGGACCCCGGCGTGTATTTGTTCGTTGATACATTATGTGACATTGTTGGTAAACAATAATTCGATGAGTTTATATCTCCCGTTATTTCGCGAGAACACGAGGGAAAGAGTTACAGAATCTCCGTTAAGAAAGTTGACCTGACAACACACGTTATTTCTGTGACTGCCTGACAGGACAATCACTATTAGTGTTTCTTTATGTAGAGATGTTTTTAAAGAGAACAAAACTGGCGCGTGCTTTTTTGGGGTCTTTTTAAGTGCTTTATCAGCTCGCAGAATAAGCCGACACACTTTCCAGCGCTCATGTATGAATTTACAGTTACTGCCGTTGTGAATATAGTAAACGAGCTGGCCGGTGATGTATGGAGGTCCAAGGGTCATAAGCCGATAAATGCTGTGTAGAATTAACAGGCGCTCAAATATGATCAACTTTCAATCGCATCATTGACACTATTCACTATTTTTATATGCAGGTAAATCAAGCGCTACAGTCGAAAATTGAATTAGTCCAACTCTGTTAGTACATCAATAAAACTAAAGAAAAAAATTACAGCATCATGAAAAGCAACGTTAGTAATTCTAGACACTAAATATTCTACTACATCAAGCTAAGAGACTATATCCGTTTATTATATAGCCAAAAGTCCATTTTCAGTTTTATGAGAGTATATAATTGGTTACTTTTCTCAGTAAGCTAAAACTTAAGATTGTATTAGCTTAAACAAACTTGTGAGTTTATATAGGCTATATAGAGAGAGATTTATTTCTAAATAAATCTAGAGAGAACAGTTCAGATGAGGATCAGAAATTTACAATTTCATGCTACCATAATTAATTAAAGTGTTTATGAATACAACACAAAAGTGTTTCTTTTTTAATATATGTATTTAAATGTGGCATTTGGAATGATGTGAATCTGTGTAGGCAACATTTTTATATCAGTTTTTCAGGAGTTATTGCAAGAAGCTGTTATAATCTAATTACATTTTGAAGTGACTAATTAAGCTGGGAGTTGCAAAAAAATATGAGAATCTGCATACTTTTACAAGCAAAGGTGACGACAGATACAGATGTAAATGAAAGAATGAGATTGTTTAATTAACAGGAGAATTACTTTTTGGCACTTTTATATGTCTTAACATATTTTTTTCTAGCATTCCTGTACTTAACCGTGAAAAAATATAATAGGTTACACGTCATAGTGGAACAGTTTTAACAGTTTCAGTAGCACTGCAAAATTTCAAATAGAGGTACAATTTCTCCATGCAAAAGGGCGTCATGTATTGTATTTCTGTCACTTCTACCTCAAGTGCACTCTCTTTCAGACTATACTGTCGGACAGGCAAACACAATCAATGAATCTCCTGTATATGTGTGTGTATGTACGTGTGTGTGAGTGTCTCACCTGTTGCTCTTCTGGGATTTAGTGTTTGCTTAATCTGCCCAAGAGGAAAATGAACACACTCGCATGTGGACTCGTATGATTACACTCAGAGAGTCCTCTCATAGCCGTGCACATATACGCACAGACACGCACACACAAACACGAGCGGTCCTCCTCAGACCTGTCGTCTCTAGGAAATCACCAGGGATTAGGCTTCTGTCGATTCACAAAACCAACAGTGACAACATGGCCTTACACTTCTCTCAAAGAGGGATCAGCTCTCCACGTGTCACTCTGATTGGCTGAGGTACTTGATCCGATTGTCAGGGGCATTTACAGGCACAGTTTGTGTGCCCCTCCGAAGCACAAATTTACACTGAGTTGTACTGTCCAAGGAAAATGATAGGCGAAATACACTTCTTTTGCTGTCAGTTAAAGAAAGCATGTGCAGTGTAATGAATGATTATTCGTCTTCAAGCAAAAAAAAAATATAGTAATTAATTTGAAGTAATAGTCATTAATCTAAATGTGTTCTAATTTTTCCCCCCTAAAATAAGTCATTATACGTGTTTAAACCAAACATTTGCCACTATCTCCCAGTAAGTTTTATGAGCTCACAGAGAAAGTAAAAAGTCTTTATTTTCATTGTAACTCTTCAGCAATAATAATAAAAAGTAATATCAGCCCATTTTATTACACAGCAGTGTGTTAATTTTGAGTCAGTGAAGTCAAACATTTTCTCATTTCGTTTTTTTTTCCTCTCTTAGCTTCATTTACTAGGCTAAAAATTAGTTTAATAAAGCAAATAAGCCAGCTTCAGATAAGTCATTTTTTACCCTCAAAGAGGTTATGATGTTTGGCATTAGATGAACGTTCCCAGCGCACTCGAGTCTGTCCTGGTTTTTGCATAATGAATTTAACTTTGCTTCTGTCTCTATTTTGTAATTAGCAGTGACGCTTGGCAACTTTCTTTCTCGCTGTAAAGTGGAAGGTGGTGTATGGAGTTGATTCACCAGAGTGCTGCTCAATCACAGAGGAATAGTCCTGCCTTTGATGTTTAATTATATTGTGAAAAGAATATTTCTGCATAAAATTGAATTTTTCAGCTGAGCTTTCTCTGTTCTAAAGATCTGCTGTGGGCTTACGTGGTATGTACCGAACACACAGTAATTATAATGTATGCTGTAGAAGTCTGCGTGTATGTGCCTGGAAATAGTTCGGAGAGTTGTGTATGTGCATTTGCGTGAAATGAGAAAAACTATATTTCACTGTGTATTTATACGCGAGCAGATGATAGAAAGCTGGTAAAGGCTGCCACGAGGAGGCTGCGATGACAGACAAGTCAGTGTGCGTGCGTACGCCGAATGAATGTGCGCAACATATCACGCTGCAAACATGAAAGAAGTGCTGTTCCAAAAAAATCAGATGGGTAAAGGTGACTCCTGTTTCATATAAACTCCTCTTCAGCTTTGGGTGGTCCAGCAGGGAGCCTCTTCTGGCCTTCCTCTCCTTAAACATCCAAGCACTTCCACTTTGGTCAGTATCTTAGTGAAATAGAGCACATTTTAAGCTAGATAATGGTTCACAGAACAGTAAAAACTGTTTAGGTTCATCCCTACATTTGTGTGCTTATTTTATCTAGTCATGCATATTTGATGCAATCCAGCATTTGTGTGTTTACGTGTTTTATTGGATGTCGCACTTCTGTTAGAGTTGGCGATTTAAAATATGCAGTGGAAGAACCAGTTCAGAGACTTCACACTTTCAGATTTAATGCAAAATAAATAAATAAATACATCCGGTCAAGTTTCGAAGCCTTGATGGCACCCAACTTTTCTTTAACCATCTGGATCTGCGTTTGCCGACTCCGTGCTTAAACACTGGAGACGGAGAGTGCATTTCATGATAAAGCACAGTGGCACAGTGTGTGCGTCTCACTTCACAGCAGAGAGCCCCATGGCACACTGGTGGATGAGGGCCAAAAAAGCGACGAAAATCTTCAACAAAAAAAAAAGTAAAAAATAATATAAAAAATGGGAGACGAGTCGAGAGGGTAGGGGAGGGGAAAAAATGCTGAAATATTTTCCAGCAATGTAATTTATCTTTGTCAGTGGGGCAGCATAGCCCAGTCATTCTGTAAGGTTCTCCGGTGAGAGGGGGGACAGAGGGGCCTCTATGCCCCAGCTTCGCATAACATTCATAACCCCGACGTCTCTGTCGCCGGAGCTGCCCGTAGCACAGTGCCGTGTGGCAAGGCGTGTATTTTTAGCAATTTCTGCACTCACAATGGACTCGACGGTCCTCTTGACACTTTCAAAGTGTCGCGACGCTGTGATTTTTGTCATCGTATACTGTTTCACATGTTATTTTTTTTAGCTCGTTCGCTAGTAAACACAGGCCACTTCGTCTGACAACTGCCAGACGTGATTCAAATACGCTTGAACATAAAACGATGGAAGGAAATAAGAGTTTCTTTTCATTAGTGTGAGGTTGAGGTGTTTCATTCAGCCAAGCTTGCAAAGACAGCCTCTCAGGCGCTCGCAAGAGCAGCTCTCACGAGCGGTGTCCTGCCAAGCTACACACGTGTGTCTTTCTGCAGTCATCTGCGCCGTTCTCAACAGCGGCCTGTCAGCAGCGGAGGCTGAAACTTCGGAAAAAGCGTGCCGCGCTGGACACTCGAGATTCGAGGAAGAGAAAGAAAAAGAAAAGTCGTGAAAACAGAAGAGGAGATGTGTCTGTGAGCCTGGCATTGTGACACTTAATGCCTTTATGTTTGTGGTGGCGTTTGCACAGGGTCCTTCAGCAGGCTGTCATCCACCGCCAAAACAACCAATCAGACGAGCCAGTTTCAGCCATTGGCTGTCTGCTCTGTCTTAAATCGGTTTTATTCCACTTTAAACGCCCGATGCAATTAATTTCAGACTGTATAGAATAATATATTAAGATTTTATTTGTTATTTCTTACCGTGTTTTATATCAAACAGTGGAAAAAGAAGAATAGATATAGATATATAGATATATAATATTGTTATGAATGCACTTAACAGCATCTTGCTGACACCAATAATAAATAAATAAATCATAAAATATTAAATAAAACATATATCAGTTTCTTTTCTTTGTTTCATATCTAACAATGGAAAAAGATCAGTCTAGGAGCTATCTAAGATTTCCCCCCCCCCTTCTCCACAGTACACTGTTTACTTTGATGTATGACTTTTCTTCCAGTAGTTACTCCGAAGTACAGCCAATGATGTCATTAATTTTATTACAGATGCTCCATCTGGAAAAGAAGAGAATGAAAGAGAGAGAGAAAGAGTGAGAGAGAGAGAGAAGGAAAGGAAATGTGCAGCACCGACTTGTATGCATAATTAATAAGAGCAGCACTTCATTTGAAACTTCAGGGTTTGCTGGCCAGTGCAGGACGGGCCGTGGAGTGCTCTGCTTTGTATGGTGAAGTGCGGAGGTGGCTCCTTTCACCTGCAGCTGCTCTGTTACAGCCCCTCTGGAAAAACAAATAACCTTGTGCGTGCGTGCGTGTGTGTGTGTGTGTGTGTGTGTGTCCGCGCTCAACCCTGACAATGGCGGGAGCTCCTGTGACAAGAGACCATGTGATGCAGGCGTGTCATTAAACTGCTCGCTGGCCCGTGGCCCACACTTCCTAAATGTTGCTGTCCCGCCAGAAATAGCTCAGCCATGAGATTGACTTTTTTTTGTGTGTGCTTGTCTGCCTGTGTGTGCATATGTGTGCCAGGGACTACGATTGTGAGCCTGCAGTATTGTTCAGGTTAAAATTGGTCACTGTCTTATTTTTGGATCAGAGCGACTCACGGGTTATAAATAGATGAGGAAAGGAAGGGAGATACCTGCCGAGACTCTGGTGAGCTCTGCTGTCCCCCCACCGCCCAATATTCATGTTGTATTCTCTTAATATCATGCTCACCCTATACAGAATTTGATGTGTGCGGTTTTAACAGGAACTTATTAAATGGAAAATAGTCATATGACTATAAGTTAGGCTTGCGACAGAGCTTGGTTTATGGTCTTCTCGGTTGGCAAAGAGACGGTAGTGTGCGAAGTGAAGAGAGAGAAAATAGTGCGTAGGCATGGAGTGTAATCTAATAGGGCGATGTCCACATCATGGAATATTTTTAGAAGTGAAGTGCTAATTTTATTTCTTCATTACAAACTTGAGCTGTTTATGAACATTAAAGTATTTTCCCACCTCCAGTAGAAAACAATGTAATGTAATAAAAAAAAAAGGATTTGTCAGGAACCTAAAAGAGTTTTTATATCTGAATTTAAACAATTATTTAAAAAAAAAATATTAATAAAACTCAATTAATCAAGTCAGTTTTAAGTGTTAAATAGATCCTTAAGATAACATGCATTAAGATAAATTAACCTGAGGATAAATTGTGTATAACCCCCTTTTATAGTGTACTGTTTTACTTTCTGTGTGTTAAATTAATTGAATGAAAATTTCGAGGTACTTTGCTAAGCAAATAGTTCTGTTTATTTACTTTGTTTTAAAATGTGTACAGTACCATTCAAAAGTCAGCAAGATTTATATTAATTACTTTTATTAAGCAATGATGCAATAAATTCATAGTAGAATTGTAAAGACATTTATAATATTACAAAAGATTAATGAAAATTAATCTTTGCCATCACAGGCATAAATTACTTGAAATTATAATAAATTATAAGACATGTTTGAATAGAAAACAGTTATTTAAAATTGCAATAATATTTCACAATATTACTGTTTTTACTGTATTATAATCCAATTAATGCAGCACACCTGGGTGTAAGAGACTCCCTTAAAAATCGCAGTCCAAACTTTTGAACGCTACTGTATATTTGATTAAAACAAACCTCAGTGTAAAGAGCTATGCACTTAGCACATTACGACGTCCCCAGCCCTGTTGCTAACTGTTAAGATTGTGAATTAATGATGTGGCATGATTGAATTTGACTCGGCAAACATTCCTGCTAGCTCGCCCTAGTTTCCCGCTGGTGTCTCTCTAGAGGGGTTGTGTATTGGACCTCTGGACTCTACGTTAGCACCTGTAGACCGCAGAGAGGCCTGAACATAGGCCTGACACCTTGGTTAGATTAGAACAACTTTAACCGTAGCGTCTGAAGTTACAGTTGAGGGAAAGAGTTTGACAGGGGGATTTTCATAGCGGAAAGGTGGTGTATATGCATTCTAAATGACAGAAGCTGTCATAATCTCTAAAATATATGCTTAACCATTTACTGCTGTTGTCTCTTTCAACAACGTTGGATTGGTCCCACTAGAGTAGAGGACACACAATGAACATAATTCCATTATATTGACATGGTTGCTTTTATCCTCAGGTTATTGTTTCCCAGGTCAGATTAAAAGCGCCGTGCTCTGCAGGCCTGTTAACGTAGGAGGTGTAATCTTATTATATTCATCATAATCTTTCGCAAAGAAAGAGGAACTGCTCTTGTCAAGCTTTAGCGATCAGGTGAAGAAACCTCATGTTAATAAAGCGGCAGTTAGCCTCTTTCCCTCTCTCCCCGAACGGGCATGTGCCGTTATTTTAATGTGTTTATGACAGTTTAATTGGATAAGCAGGCCGCTCGTAAAAAGTCTATAACTGTTTTCACCAAGGCAAGGCACAGACCTTTTTTCCACGTTCTTCAAAATGCTGCTAGGCAGCCCGTCGATGACCCACTTCTGAGACGGTCGAGAAAACAAGGAAGAGCCAAGCACGAATCGTGGAGAATGACAGAGAGAGGGCAAAAAAAGGGTAATTTTGTTAGGAAGTCGATTTGAAATTGTTTCGCTTTCCCTCTCTCTCTCTCTTACTTATCCTAAACACAGCCGACTTTTTTTTTTTTCTTCTCCGATCTCCCCTCCAGCAGAATCGGAAAAGAGAGGGACTGGGAATGCTGGTGTGGATTAGCTTCCGATGCTTGGCTAGCCCCCTCGGTTAATTACATGTGTAATGAGTTGTTTATTTGGGATAATGCGCAGCAGGAACGTCTGCCTAACGCCGGAGCTGGGAGCAGACCCAGGGAGAGTCAAGGATAGGATAGGAGGATGAAGGAAAGAGGAGACAGGAGAAAGACAGTCCCCACTATCGGCGCCAGAACGTGGAAAAAGGGAGGCTCGGCAGAGGAGGGGTGGGCATTCTCATCCCATCTGTGGGTCAAACGGCCATAGGACTTTTCTCAGGGGTGGGGGGAATTGAAATCTGCGAAAAAACATACAACGCAGAAAAAGAAAAACAACTACGAGGGGGGAAAAGGGCCGGTGTGTGCCCAGCAGTGCAGAAGGGAGTGGAAAAGTCCATGGGTGCAAACGCAAAGGAGGGAGGGAGAGACGAGTTGTGCTATCATAAGCCGAGGGGGACAGCTGGGGTTATGTGAACACTGCAGCTGGATCGGGAGCCGAGGGAGATCGCCGGGCCGATCCCTGTGCTGCCGAGTGGCTGGAGCCTTGAGAAAAAGCTTCCCTCCCTTCGCAACCTTCTGCAGGCTGCACTTTCCCAAACCCCCCTTCTAAAAACGAGATGGTGTAGATAAGCCTCTGGAAAACACACACACTCACACACACACAGACCTGATTTACACAACACCGGCTGTAAGCACTTGCTTTCCCTTGTTTTCTTTTCCGCTCTTATCGAGTCGAATCGAGAAGCGGTCATTATTTAGCTAGAGTGAGCGATTACCATCAGAATAACAGCAATTAGAAGGGTGATTATTTTTTATATAAATGCCTGAAAAAACAACACGATATGTATCTCACAATTTTTTTATTCTTCCTCTGAGCAGAGATTTTTCTTCCCTTTTTTATTTTTTTATTTGACTAGCATATTTTTTCTCCTTCATCGCGATGACTGAAAAGTGTGAAGCAGAAAAGTGAAGCCGTTTAATCCGGCATCGGAAAACTTTCGCTGTCACTGTTTTCTGATCACATATGAAAAAAACAGGCCCGTCACAGCTGCAAGACACAAGAAACACGCGGTAAAGGAATCTATGCAAATGCGTGCAACCCTGACACGCTACTGAACAACAAGGTAAAGCCTGAGAAAATAAATAAATAAATAGTGAAATACACGCGCACACATCACACGCTACACATGGATACTCCTGTATGGAGGATTTGAAAGAAGAATGGAAAAAAAAAAGGTACAAGTTGTGGAACATTTTTTGCACACAGGGGAGAGACTGAGATTAATTGCAGTGATGCATGGCAGGACATCTTGAATGTCACTATGAAGCTGAAACACGAGAAAAGGAAATAATTACCCTTAAAAGGAAACTTAGCATATATATATATATATATATATAAGAGGGGAAAAAGGAAACTTAGCATATATATTAAGACTAAAATAAATATCTTAGCTATAAATAGTTGACAGGACAAAGTGGGAGGAGTTTAACACTGCGTAATCCAGAGGCTAGTTACAAAGTCAGTCAAGTCAGCATGTGTGTGCGTAAAACTCACGAAAATCTAATATTTACGCTCGCTTTTCTTTCCGTTAGTTCTTCCTCCTAAAGGGTTAACCAGCAGCACTTTATCTGATCACACTAGCTCCGCACTCTAAACCTCCCGTCCATGTTTGAGGTTTTCTTTGAAAGTCCGGGCCGTTTTGATTCACCACAGCTGCTCTGACTCTTTAATCAAATGCTATCTTTTCACTGCTTTGCCCCGTCTACCCTTCTCTCTCTCCCTCCCCTCCCCTCCCTCGTCCCTTAACGCATCTTAATTGGTTGCTTTCTGTGACAAATTACGAGCGCGTGCTTTGATGAGGTCGGGGCGAGCCGGTACTGGAGTAACTTGTGCCAGCCCCTGGTGGTTCCTCTTACCACTACAAACGGGGGGTGGGGGGTATGCATCGGCATGCTGAGACCGTAATGAGAGACTGGGCCCGGGGCTGCCTGGTCCCCCTGCTCCAAGCTGAGAGGACATGAAAGGGGGGTTGCAGGTATCTTACCAGAAGAGATCAGAATTTTGTTTTATTATATTTATATATTGTGTGTATGTATTTCTTTTATATATATTATTTTCAAATACATATTTAATTTTTAAATATAATAAATATTTAAATGTATTTATTTGTAATATATTGTAATGTGAAGCTAGGCCTTGAGCTATCTTTTCCCCAAGGTCCAAGCTGTGAGGACATCAAAGGGGGTTAGAATTTTGATACAAGTCTTTAAATATATATTTTATTGTGAGTGTGTGTGTGTATGTATATATATATATATATATAT
>SCHK01044512.1:3219-22951 GCA_004124795.1 Poropuntius huangchuchieni
AATTGTCGTGTGTGTATGTTACTGTTGGTGTCTTTAATCTGGCAACCTGCGTATGCCTCAAGTCTGAGGAGGAGGGGCCATGTGAAAAAAACAGTCTCCAATATTTTGAATTTGGCCTGCAATACCTAGATCAACCACTCGGTGTCAATCCTACATAAAGCACCTTTAAGAATGACTTACAAACCCTGAAAAGGTGGATATACTGTGTGAGCTCCAAGGTTCACATTATTTTAACCTGTTTTTTTTAAAGGAATCATGTCCAACAGAGTAATTCTTGGTGAAAAACTACATTACCCAAGACTCTGCAAAACTACATTAACCACGATTCCACCATTTAGAGAGATGCTCTGAGCAAAAGCTACTTTAATATTTGTGAATATGCATATTTTACGAAACTCTAATAATATATTGCTTCTATTTAAAACATCGACATCTCCCATTTGGTTGCTGTTTGCTTTGGTTTGAGGCTTATAATGCTTTAAACAAAAACTTTATGTAAATCTCTATTGGAAAAATGAAAGAAAAAAACTTCAGGAACAAACTCGGTGAAAAAAGTATGCAGGTACTGTTGCTCGCCGTAAACTTATGTTGAATTTTTCAAAACATTAGCCAGGCCCCACCCACTATGGGATTAGTCCCCTCCTCCTTACCAGCGGGCCTGGTATCCACGGACGTATCTCTGGATGGTTGTGGCAGCATGTTTCATGCGCAGGTACTTCTTGCGTGCCAGCCAGCAGCGGATGGTCTTCTGGATGCGGATGCAGGCAGCACGCAGCTTATCTGCACGCAGTTTCTCCAGATACGCAACCTGGCCGGCGCGGAAAAAGATCTTGGTCTTGCCAAATTGGTACTTATCTGGATCCTATCAGGAGGACAAAAAGCGGAGAGAGAGGCAATGTACTATTTATCAGCCAAACTTTACTTTCAGCAAAATGTTCTACAGAAAATGAGTAGTGGCAAATTTTGCTTAATTCATTCTTGCTATGATTCTGAGTAGTTTCACTTTTAAGAGTCTATTATATTATGGCTTTCTCACAGAGTACATACAGAATATCAATATGGTTTTATGAGGTGACTGAATTGGCTTCTTGTACCTGCACCAGTTTCTCCAGAACATTCTTACAGGTCATCTTCCTGTCAGTCAGAACATCTTTTTGTTTCATCAGGACACGATACCTGCTAAAGAACTCCTGATACGTCCACCTGACAAGCAAAAGCAGTCAGACAAACACAAGTATACAGTCAGGCAGTGTTTGACAAAAGGGAGTGCAGTATGGTAATGTAAAGATCTTCACTGTACCTAGATGGGAAACCAGCTGCAGAGATGCGGATTGTTTCCAAAACACCACATGCACGCAGTTGCTGCACTGCCCTCTTGGGGTCAAACCTGGTGATGACAGAAATCAGATTGATAAAAATCTATTTTTATTTAGTACTACAAAGTATAGGTAAAATTGTTTCTGTGCTACACATTTTTATGACTCATTAGCTAAGCTACATGCTGATGTTAGATTCAACTGTGAGAAGTAATCAAGTTTTTACTGTTTAAAAGTGTCTGTTGAAGCACCCATATTTTTGGGGTGTGCTAAAAGACCTTTAAATGATGTAAAAATTCATGTTTTTGAAATTTAAATTTCAAGATTTAAAATGTAAAATTCAAAAAACCCCATATTTTTCCTATAATTTACACAGCACCTTATTTTGCCCTCTGCCTGAAACGCTCTGTTTAAGTTACGATCACTTTTAAAACTCGCCTTTCTGAAAAGCCCAGTGTGCTGTGATTGGTCAACTGGCCCAGTCTGTTAACTGTCTGTAACTACAGCATCGGTATTGAAAGTTGAAATGTTTTGGGATTGAATGTTTTGGTATCGGTATTGAAATGTTTGTTTTTTGCTACATCTCCTTGACATAGCGAAATCACTTACCTAACTATTCTTTGAGGGTAGGTCTAATCTACATATTAGAAAACTGACAATTAAAAAAAGATCTGAGAATCTCAACTTGTGATCACAGTATGTGTATGCTTAGAGAGAGAAAGAGAGAGAGAGAAACAGACAGTTCAATTAAAAACAAAAGAAGAACTGACGTGAAGGCATATTTGTAATCGTTGGGTTTGATGCAGCGAACGTAATGTGGTGTAGTCGCATTCAGTGTCTCCATCAGCAGCTGCAGAGAGTTACGGAACTACAGAGAGAGAGAGAGAAATGGAAACATTCATTCAAATTAGTCTCTTTTTAATCTCATCCACTGTCAGTGCTTACCAATTTACTTAACCCAAAAATATAAATCATAAAGATATTCAGTAAAAGTGAAAATAAGTTAAGATGAGAGCAGTCTTCCACCTGCAGTCCGACTGTCTTCTTGTGTTCTTTGCTGGCTTGGCCGGCTTTTTTCTTGTCTGGTTTGACGCTGAGGCGAGTGCGTCCTCCAGTAGAAGGAGCAGCACCTGTCGGACTTGTGGCTTTCTCCTCATCATGGAACAGCTCCACCAGCAGGTCAAACTGAGAATTACAGCCAAGGCAGACTTAACACACAGGCCATGATGGGTGTTTAGACGATCAACCAGAGGCACTTTTAAACTTAGAAACGTAGTAAGGATCTTACCAAAAAAAAAAAAAAAAAAAACTGTCATTAGCTATTCAAAGCATAATTTAACTCAATGTTATTTCACTTAAGCTACGATTAAATCCAGTTGTCACTACTGTTCTAAATTCTTAACCTAGTTCTATACACCGTTTAGTTGTTTACGAGAATGGCAACTGCATTTTGCTAAAGCTATCAGCACAAGAAGCCATAGTTTACAGTGGGAACTTTTTTGGCTCTCACGCAAAACTTGTGATCATGCAATTCCTCTTAGAATAACTGCATTTCACCCTTGAAACTGCACAGAGCAATGATAAATGTGACCGTGACTGAAATACTCTTAGCTTTCTAAAAACACTGTAAACTATGGCTTCACAGGAAAATGGCCGCTAACTACGTTTACTGTACCTGGCAAAGTTTTATAAAACCAAACTATGTTAAACAGTTAGCATTCCTGCTTTTGTACAGGCATGAGACAAAGGAGCATTTATCACTCCCAAAACTTAGCAAAGTGTTGTGGCCTTTGTTACCTGAACTAAATGTTTGCACTCAAAGTACCACTTTTAATCCAGATTAACCACACAGAAAACAACAGTAAGTAATTTTGTCATTATTAAGAATTATGCACATCAAGACAAGTGAAGGGTATAAAGTGGGATAGTAATGAACAGAAAAGGCCATGTACTCAGATAATGTCCCTGGAGTCTCGTTTACATTGATTCCTAAGAGTCTGAGCACTGAGGGATGCTAGTGCTGGTATTAAGCAGCATGCAGCCTAAGCATAAAATAAGAGTCCTTATGGGACCAACAATTTAAACTTCAAATCCTAACACACAACAAACAAACAAACTCCAACTCTGTGTTAAGCTTACACTTTTTAGCTTACTCACTTTTTGGTCTATGTGTAGTACATATCACTGTGAGGAACAGTTAACCCCCCAAAAATGGAATATTCTGTCATTATTTATTCTCTATCAGATTCTTCTA
This sequence comes from Poropuntius huangchuchieni, assembly GCA_004124795.1. Taxonomy (NCBI): domain Eukaryota; kingdom Metazoa; phylum Chordata; class Actinopteri; order Cypriniformes; family Cyprinidae; genus Poropuntius; species Poropuntius huangchuchieni. Next base: position 6,790 of record SCHK01044512.1, read on the forward strand.
AACTTGAGTGTTGTTATTTTTCAGTGTTTCTAATTACTTGCTTAAGTTTCATCCAAACGATTTCTAACATTATGTTTTGCACCATTTCTTTGGCAAAGCATCTGTCAATCAAACTGAAAGCCTGTCATTTAATTAAATAAGTGCTGTGCTGCTTGTCTTAGCATGAAGCGTGGCAGTGTTCAAATTTATTTCGCATTTGGGAATGCAACATGTCACAGCATTATTTTTTACATTTGCATAATTTCTAAAATTTGGTGGGCAGATGATTGCAACTTTCACTAGATTTGTAATGAGACATGTTTGTAAACCTAATTTTACAGAAACAGCGTTTTTCAAAAAATAAAAGACAGAGGGTTTAACTTTTGCAAGTGAAGAAATTAAGACACAAATATTCTATTTTTACTACTGTAATAAAATAATAATAATAATACTTATTTATATAAGTATATAAATAAATATACTTACTAAATTTGTAATGAAATGCATTTGTAAACCTGTTTTCACAGAAACAGCCAACCAAAACAGAAAACTTTGCAAGAAATGTTAATTTTTGCTTGACATAATTTTACAATGTAGGTGTAATAATAATAACAAAGTTCTATGAGCTCTTAATTTTGCTCTCAAAGTGTACCATTTAACCTTAAAATGTACAAAAATTTCTTGCAGGGCAGCATGCTCTTTGACCCGCTATGGGAATCAATATTCACCTTACATATTTTTTTAAAATCCTGTGAGAAAACTTTTTTACAAACCTGTTTTTGATTTGAAAGTTGCAGTGGAGGGAAAGACTTTCAGTAAATAATGACAGAATATTTATTTCTTGGTGAACTGTCCCTTTAAGAGAATAAAAAAAAGTACTAAAAGGACAAACAGTCTAGCTGATGTCAAACAGATGTTTCATGTTGTTGGGGTGGTTGAGTTTGTTTGGATGGTGTTTGGAGGCTCTAGAGCTGAAGCGGGATTTATTTTCCTATAGAGTCAATGCAGTGCTGAGATTGTGTCCTGCACAGCAGAAAGCAACAGACCTGAACATGCTGATACACACACACCTCTCATACGCACACACATCCAATCCAACATGCATCCAATTCTTAATTTTCAGCAGCAGTGAGATTAGAGAGAGAGCTAAAGAGACGGCATTTATATGCTAAATTTTACCTTCTGCAGGGGTACAGGATGTCATGTTCACAAACAACACATAGACAACATGACACAATGATGAGAAAATAGAAACAGAATTAACAAATGCAGAAAATACAGATACATCTGACAGATGTATATAATGTACTAGCTGAACAGCAAAGCAGCTCAGACACCAGCTCTGAACCACAATGTTATGTCGGCTCCTATTTAATAAACTTGATTTAGCTTGTTTTCTAAATTCCTAACCTGAGACTGAACTGTCTAAACAGAAATTCCTCTTAGGCTATGTCCACATTAATCCAATTATATTCAGAAATGGCATAGTCGTTTCAAATCGCTCACAAAACATCAACCACTCACTGAGATGATACTGACAAAAAAAACATAATAAAGTTCTCACACTATTCTTCTTGTATGACCACTTTATTAGTTATTAGATACTACATACTGAAAGAAAAAGAAAACATTAACAAGCATTACATGGCCTTTTAAAACTGAATAGCAGGCACAACAATGCACTTATAACTATAGTTATATATTATTGTATATATTTTCAAACATGTTTTGAAATGTATACACTTTGGAAAGCACCTTAAAAAAGGTTTTTGCTGGACAAAAACAGAATGTCAGTGTGGGCAAAAGGACAAAAACAAGACGCATTTTCCAAATCTATCTGTATTAATGTGGATAAAGCCTCAGAGTGAAGCTTGAAAATTTGATAAAGACAAAATGAATGATGAAGAAACATTCAAAAGGATTTTTAGCTGGTGTCTGGCTTTATTTCTAGTTCGTAAGAACATATAAATGTGTACATGATAGATGGTAAGCAAACAGACACATGATGATATGAACAGATGTGATGATCAATGATATGAATGTATATCAAAATGAATATGGTAAAACCAGCAGACCTGTGGAACAAGTGAAGGATTTGGATTAATCACTAACAGACTGATCTGGATAAGCACCAGAGAGCCGAGCCTATTACTGATATGAATTGTTAATAACTTTTTAAATAATACTTGACTTCGTTTGAGGCATTATTACTATTCCCAGGCAGTTTGGATTAGTACAGCATGTGTTTGCTCTTACCACACACATTTACTGCCTCACGCTGAGGAGACAAAGCATTAGAGAGCATTCAGAAACCAAGTAAATACCACGGTAAATAAATACTGAAATAATTTAGTACCATGGTTTATATCAAAATGCTATGATATTACAATTTGATATCTTCAATGCAACACATTATGTGGCCATAAGTTGTGAAAGGTTGGGAAACTCTGATCTATTGAGGCTTACATTCAGCGTACCTTTGGCTGCCTTTGTCTCGATTACCAAATATGTTTGAATACCTTCTTGAAATATCCACAAAACACACCCCTGACCCTGAAGGCACAGCTGATGGCATGAGGATTGATTTTATAACAGGTATGCAGTGGCGTTTTGTCTGAACATGCCTCATTAAAGAGCAGTCAGAGTGCAGATCTGCTGAGTCATGCTAATGCTCTGTGCTAGAGCTTCAAAACAGCTCTGATCTATAGATACTGTGACTCAAGATCGCAGTGAACTAAGACAGGACAAGGGTATGTAAGAATCCAAACAACTAGAAATATGAACACATACTCCCATGAGTTTTGCACATATCATGTTTGAACTGTGGCAGTGGACTGCACTAAGGCTCCTTGACCAGCAGATGGCATCCTTTCATTGACCTTCTCAGACTTTAAGCCTCATTTATGGTCAGAAATCTTGGACGAAAACACCCTGACTACAGCTAACACTGAAGGGTTGGTTTTGTCTCACTATACAGGAAATAACTTCACTACAACCTCCTAATGTCAGGTTTATAAACGGTTAAAATACATAGACAATTTGACCCTTCCTAGGCATTTTTTTACCTAATTATTGCAGCCCTTGTTCATAAGCTTATAGAATCAGCTTACACATGATATTTGTAATAAAAAGAAGAAAATCAAGTGCCTGCAGTAGCTACGCAATGCGACAAACATACAGTGGGAACAGGATGCCAGTCAATTGAATTGCACTGTATTGGCCACTTCCAGTGCACACAGCAACATTAAGTATAATGGGAATGGTCTAGTTTTGTACGGTCTAGTTTTTTGTGCCAGTTTAGCCTGATTTATTTAATGTGTTTTAAGGCTATTATCTTTCTGTGAAAATTGACCGATGGCAACATCAGACAGATATTTACTCACCTTACTGGCCTTCAGAACATTTATCTGCTCCTCATTCACTGTGTCTTTATTCTTCTCCAGAAAACCATCACACTGATACTCCACCTGACAGACACAGACAGACATGTGAGGTTATCCTATAAGAAAGAAAATCCATAAATGAGTGTCTGAATAGATATAAACTTGCAATTCTGAGAACATATCAGTCTTTTTCCCCCTCAGAATTGGAATTTATAACTTACAATTACGAATTTATATCTCACAATTTTGAGTGAAGTTTGAAGTCAGAATTGCAAGAACAAAAGTAGAATTGCGACATACATTTGTGAGTATTCTGATTCGCAATTTCGAGTTTAAATCTCACAATTCTGAGAAAAAGTCAGAATTTTGAGTTTGTTTCACGCAATTCGAGAAAAAAAAGTCAGAACTGTGAGATAAAAAGTCACGATTACCTTTTTTTTTTATTAACAATTTTTTTATTGAATTTTTCCGAAACAGTAGTGTAACAAAAAGCAACTTTGCAAATTTAGATCCCTCTCCCACACATCCCACCCCTGGTAGACTTTGGAAAAAATAAATAAAATAAAATAAAAACAAATAAATCAATAAAATAATTTTTACAAAGATTTTAAAAAGGATGACACCACATTAAAAGCTAAATGCCATACACTGACAGTTTTCATATTACGATTACCTTTTTTAATTAATTTTTTTATTCAAGTGGCAGAAATGGGCTTCCATAGTAACTACATGGAAAACAAATAATAATAATAGTAATAATAAAACACTACTCCACTTTTCTTGAATTTTGGCCAAGACGTTATATTGTAAAATTTTAGTAAAACTTTATGATAAGGTTTCATACATACTGTTATTTTATTATTATTGAGATACTACTTAGTCAACATAATAGCTGACATGAAATAAAAATTAACAATAATGCAGTTTACACCATTTGTTAACCTAGGTTAATGTTAACTTCTACATTTACATTTCAAGTATAGACATAAATAAAACATTAACATTGTTAAATCACCAATATATTCTTATTTTTATTAATTTTTTGTTTTTATAAATAATTAATTTGTGCAAATCATTATATGTATTTTCAAAATCATGATACTGTCCCTGATTAACCAACTTAATTAATTGAATTTTACTGTTAAGTGTTACCAAGATTTATTTATACTTTTGTAACCTGTTTTATTTCAGAACAAGCATCTGAGATTAATTAGTCATTGTACTTAAATAAATTATAGCCAAGAGCTCCATTAACCTCGCTGTTTTCCACTGCTATATTATGTATTCTATTCAATTTATATGATTTAGACTTTAATTTATATTAGTAATACTGATTAGAGACTGAAGTGATTTAACTCTGAGCACCTACTAATGCTCAAACCATGATTTGATCATGTGTGTTTACTGAATGTCTATCCCACACTCTAAATGTGTCTTATTAGCCCCACCCCCTTCTCCATCAGCGCTTCCTCACAGATATTGAACACCGTTTCTAAAAACAGATCTGTAGCCATCATGAGCTCATGTGAGGACGTATTCAGCAGTTGCAGTGTCATACAAATAGTGCACAGAGGAGACTCAACTTCTAGTGTTAGCATGTTGTTAAGCTAACAAAATTATACTATAATGCATTTTTTTAGAACTATTTTTATCTATTAGTATTTATTGTCTAAAAATGCTAGGCCTGTTTCACATGCAATACATCTGTGGCCAATCTGACAGCTTATGCAGAGTCATTACAAACTTAAATATTGTTATCTATTTTATATGAAGTGGATAACATGTATATCCAAATAGTAATCAATCCCCAGATAAACTGCATAAATCCCCTGGATTCAGTCAGATTTACTTAACAGGAAGCATTTGTCTACCTGTTACTGTGCATGAATTTTGACAATGCATGAGTAAATTGCTACACAATCGTATACTGCTTTATATTACTAAAAAAGATTGTTTTGATAAATAGTTAGTCAATGTTTCCTGCCGAGGTCAGCATGTGTCACACAGCAAAAATAAGCTCAACACCAAAACATTACTCTCAGTGTCACGTCTAGGACGCTTCTGGGACACAGCGGCACGTGACTTATGCAAGCAGTGAATGCTGTTAATCTGTTAATATGTTGAAGTGATTATGCTCTGTTTAGAAGCAGTATGTGTGAGGCAGCTCATTAGGTTTTACGGAACAGAAATACAGTTTGTCTTTGTTTAGACATTGATATATGAAATAACACACACTGTGTATCTCACAGTTGATCAGAAATGCTGAACCAGCCTAAGTGTGAGATATGTGTGTGTATACCTTATCTGCAAAGTGCTGAATAATGAAAGCTTTATTGGACATCCGTGGTTTTTCAAAAAGCGTACACGTCTTCAAATGAGTGTTATACAGTTTCTGAGCCCAGGAGTCATCAGAGCCCTTCGGCATCTGAGAGAGAGAGAGAGAGACAGAGAGGGAATACAGTATATGAGGTAAGAACAGTAGTTTCAAACAGGATTATGCAATTACAATTGCACAACACCGTATTTGTTTGTTTGTTTTTACAGTAATGTACACAACCATTTAGAAGTTTGGGGTCAGTATGATTTTTTTGTTTGTTTTTAAGAAATTATTACTTTTATTTATAGCAAGAATACATACAAATTGAAGTGACAGTAAATACTTTTACACTGCTTCAAAAAATTCTACTTGAAACAATTGTTCTTCTGATCTTTTCAATGCTTTTAATTTTGATAATAACAAACAATGTTTCTTAACACCAAATCAGCATTTAAGAATGATCTTCTTTTGCCCCAATGGAAAGCGTATTTACACTGTCTGAATCATTTAACATATATATCTATTAAAATGAAAATTTGATGTTTATCAGCTTACCCCAAGGACATCCAAGATGTAGGTGTACATGTAGACTTTTTTTATTATTAGATCCAGTTTGGAGATTTTTAAGTCAAACCGTTATAGTCTGTCAGTCATATAATTCTAGGTATAGGGAACTTTCTCTATGAGAGGAAAAAAACAAACATGCACAGAGAAATCCAAATTAAACCATTCTCCATCGTAACGACACACTGATGTCCTAAGACAGAGAAAACGAACAGTTTGTGTGAGAAACGAACAGGTGGTGACATGGTGGTGTACTAAAGGTAAAAACGATATAAATACTGTTCGTTTTCTCTGTCTTAGGACATCAATGTGTCGTTACGATGGAGAATGGTTTAATTTGGATTTCTCTGTGCATGTTTTTTTTCCCTCTCATAGAGAAAGTTCCCTATACCTAGCATTATATGACTGACAGACTATAACAGTTTGACTTAAAAATCTCCAAATTGGAACTAATGAAGAAAAAAAGTCACCTACATCTTGGATGTCCTTGGGGTAAGCTGATAAACATCAAATTTTCATTTGGGGTGCACTATCCCTTTAAAATCTCATCATTTTACATTGAAAAAAATCTGTGAATGTTGTTATATTTAATTGATTGTTAAATTTGTATTTCCAAACTGTCACATAGCTGTGCAAAAGGTTGTGTAGAGTAATACAAGAAGACTGTGAAGATATACCTTGCACTCTTCATCCAGCAGGTCCAGGATGCCCATCTTGGCCTCGATGAGGTTGATACATGGCTGATTATCATAGAAATCAATGAGAGTCCAGGGGATCTGTTCTTTCATATACTCCTCCTGCTCCAACTTAAACACATGCTGCATGCATGAAGACAGAAGAAAAGGAGATACATCAGAATTCATAATGATCATCAATCAAACGTGAACTGACGAGATCTGGTGTCATGTGGAGTGGGTCAGACGGTCTCACCATGTTGAACTGTTGCTGTAGTTTCTCATTGGCATAATTAATACAGAACTGTTCAAAACTGTTGATTTCAAAAGTCTCAAACCTGGAATAACAAAACATCACAATTCACTTCTGTAAATCTAAACTGAAGATCGTTCAGAAGAAATGTAGTCTGTATATGTGCATATTAACACACACCCGTAAATGTCTAGGACTCCAATGAATGAGTGCTGTTTGACCGAAGAATGCAGCGCTTTATTCACATGGTCCACGATCCAGTTGAAGAGTTTGGCGTAGATATGTTTAGCGAGAGCATCGCGGGCGTTTATGGCCTGTAGTTTGGGAATGGGCTTAATGTACGTCTCAGTTGCTGTCTTTAGCTTCTTATGACACAGCCAATGAGACATGTCTTGATATGTCACACCCATTAACTCACAAAACACACTCAGGTGACCATTATTCGGCTGGAGGGAAAAGAGAAAGAGAATTAAATCATTACTACAGTACATGTTAAAATTGAAGGCTCTGGGGTATTTGGATAAAAATGTTCCTGCGTAAAAATGTAATTAATTGTAAAACTTTAATTCAAGTTTTAAATAAACCACAATGTTGTAGCAAAAAAGTAAGCTGCTTCGAAGCTTGTATCTTCACAAAATGTCAATTATTTTATTGCCCAGCTTTAATTTGCTAAATGTGACTATAACTCATGAAGACATTGAGATCTTATAAACATTAACATCATGATTTTCTTTGTAGCAATGTGTATTAAAGAAGGTGCTATACATTTTCTTTTTTCTTTTTTTTGTCATAAAATGCATACAGTGATACACTGCACTTCAAGACTTTTATTAAGTTATTTGGTTTATATTTTCACCATGTAACAATAGAACCAAAAAAATTAGTCAGGGTCAAATTTTTTAAATTTAGATTTGTACATAATCTGAAAACGGAATAAATAAGCTTTCAATTGATGTGACTGAATTGATGAAGCATTTCAATTTGTTATGATAGGACAATATTTGGCCAAGGTACAACTGTTTGAAAAAAAATAAAAAATATTCAGAAAATACCCTTTAAAGTTGTCCAAATGAAGTTCTTAGCAATGCATTTTACTAATCAAAAATTGCATTTTTTTAAAATATATTTACGGTAGAAAATTTATCTTAATGGCACATGATCTTTACTTAATACCGTAATAATTTTTGGCATAAAAGAAAAATTAACAATTTTGACCCATACAATGTATTTTTGGCTATTGCTACAAATATACATGTGCTACTTACGACTGGTTTTATGGTCCAGAGTCACATATTTGAATTTTAAAGTCAACATGAAACTCACTGGAATAATACTGCTGTCCGAGTCTCTGTCCTTCACTTCCACATTCCCCAGGTGCAAAATTGAAGCCAGAATCTGAAACAAGCCCAACTGATAGGACTCATTTACACCTGAAAAGAGACATCAACAAATTACCAATATGAAAAATCATGAAATCAGCTCAATTTGTTTTTGTTTGTAATCATCACTATTTTGAGCTTGCACCGCATTGAAAAACCCAACCCCAAATTAAAATAACTATTTGTTACTGTTTATAATAAAACTTTACTTAAAGGATTAGTTAACTTTCAAATTAAAATTTCCTGATAATTCACTCACCCTCATGTCATTCAAGATGTTTATGTATTTCTTTCTTCAGTCGAAATGAAATTAAGGCTTTTGCGGAAAACATAGTGGACGTCAATGGACTCCAATCGGTTTGGAGTCCATTGACATCCACTACATGCTGGAATGCTAAACCTTTAAAAACTTAATTTCTTTTCAACTGAAGAAGGAAATACATAAACATCTTGGATGGCATGGGGGTGAGTGAATTATCAGGAAATTTTTAATTTGAAAGTGAACTAATCCTTTAAGTTTTTGCTGTAATAATTACCACAATGTCTTTTGACCCAATTATATACTTTTGAATCATGAACAGAAGCAAGAATGTACATTATTAATTACTAAATGAGAAACCGTTGAACTTTTAGTCTGACCTAGCAGTATGAAGGCGTTTCTGGTGGTCGACATCTCCTTGGCATCATCTACTCCATCTATCACTGGGTTCCTGCCCTGTTTGGTGTAGTGAAAATCATCAGCCTTTCCTGTGTGGAAACACACGCACAAATTTATTACACCACACAAAATACAAACAGCAGACCTTCTCAAGGATCTATTCCAAGGACAATATGTTCATCAATTAAGCTATAATTATGCAAGAAACTCCCCAACCATTAATGAACAGGAACTTAGTCATTAGTACTACACAAATCTGCATTAATAAAAACGTCTTTTTCACAAACAAACCCTAAAATACAAAACCCTGTTCATAGATTAAACGAACATACACTGTTGCTTGGCAACAGAGACCTTATTGAGACACACACTCACACACAAACCCTCACATTAACGGGGCGTCAGCTGAGCAGGAAGTCAGCTGAGTAGGCAAACAGCAGGACAGAGCATAGAGCCAGCAGTGTGTGTGTGTGTGTGTGTGTTTCGAAGCAAGTGGGTGAAGCAAACACAGAAGAGATGATAAGGAGAGGTGTGTGTATAACTGAACTACAGAAGCTAGCTACAGTATTCATATGTGGTTGTGTGTGTGTGTGTGTTTCCAAAGCGTGTGTGTGTTTAGACCTGCACAGCCCGCCTCTCAGTAGGACAGCTCTGATAGCCGCTCTCCATGCTGTGCCAACACGAACACACTCTAATCAGACACGTTACCCACAAACACACACTTTTACTAGGGCACTGTGAAATTCTGTTTGACTTCTTTCAAAATTCTGTTTTTTCCATTTTAATTTTTCTGGATTCTACTTAACTAAATTTTAGTAATCAAAAAGCATGTCTAATTAATGAAATCTACTCTATTCAACAAAAATTCATTAATTTTTTTTTTAAATGACATTTTAGAGCCATTCTAAAAAATATTTTTATAATAATAATATTTTTTATTATAATGTAATAATAGTATTTGAATATTTTCTTCACAACTTCAAGTTAAACCAAACTTCTCTTTTGATGGGGTGTCATGACCTTAAAACATATGTACTTTTTTATAAGAATTTATATTTAAATACAAAATTTTGATTTATTAATCCAATATTTACCAAATTCTGACATCTGCAATTTAATGTTAATTCTATCTTTATGACTGGATTCTGCGATCCATCAGCTTTCTCCACGTAGCAGAAATCATAGGGCCTAAGACCCTAAGGTTTAGTTAACTACTGTATTTGAATGGGGACATGCCACAGCCTTTTTTTTCTTAATTATTTGCATATAAAAATGATTATAATTACTATAGACTAACAAAAAAATATATATTATAAAAATAAATATATATTAATAAATATATATAAATCTTTTTAAATACAGATTTAACTATGCAATTTCTTTCTATATATTTCCTATATATTTTTGTTAAAACTGCATTAGGTGTCTGGCTCACCGAGTTTCAGGGCTTTGAACTCCGGGAGGTGAGCAGATGCACAGAGCTGATAGAAGATATGATAATTCCTCTCCTCATCCGCCTGAAAAACAAAAATAGCCTTTAAGATTATTTAAAATCAACAGTTGGTACCATCTGCAGATTTTTTTTTTTGGGGGGGGGGGGGGGGGGGGGGGGGGCGGGTGGGGGGCACAAGAAACATACAAGAATCCTACACAAAACATTTCTACAGCTTAACAGAACATACTGTACCATTTAGTGCTAGTATATATAATGAAGTCTGCATGTGCCGATTTGTGTAAGGTGTCAACAGAAATAGTAAAGCCAATGTGAGGAAGAGTGTGTAATTCAGCCTTCATCGGAGACAGTAAAACTCGCTTCATGCCTGCTTATGTGCCATGCAATCTTATATTTTTATGAAGAGATGTTATCTATCTTCAATATCTTTGAGTAAGTACCAAGTATACTGATAATAATACATAATAATAAATAATATTAATAATTAATAATTCTTTTAGGAACTTTGCAATTTATATTTTTTAAGGACTGTTCTAAAGTGCTAACAAATTCTTGAGAATGAAAAAAAAAAATGAAAATAATTCCAGAAAAAATCTTAATAAATAACCTTTTAAAGTTCGGATACCTCTAACTTAAATATACTAATTAATGTCTATATCGGGTTGTTTAAAATCTAAAGCATTCCATTATAACTTTAGTTACATGTAACAAATATTACTAATACCTGAGATGCCCCTGATTACTTTGAAGTGATCAATCAATAATGTAAGATTGTTATGTTCATGTGTAATGTGTACATTTTCACAGAATTTGAAAAAAGAAAATTACTCATGGGGTTGCTGATAAGCAAGTCTTCATCAAATACTGCCATGAAATACAAGCAGATAACACTGAAGTCTTTTAATTTTTTTTGGAGAAAAATAAAAATAAAAATTTAGAACTTACAACTAAGATTTTTCTTCCAACTGCACTTATTGTAGCAACTTTCTTACATACTCCTTAGAATTTACCTTTTTTTTAATGAACAGCATCAGAACCCATAAAGACATTTTCCATAAATAATATAAATCCATAACTCTATATTAAATGCACTCTGCCTCTTTGTCCCACTAAACTAAACCATCAAAATGTACGAAAACTTTAGAAGGAAAATACAAGAGGTGAATTCATTAAGTGTATTTTTTTTTTTTATTATTAGATTATCATTTGATGCTCAAAAGTAAACTTGCCAGGAAAATAACACTGACTTCCGTGAATAATATATCTAAAATAAACCTAATTTATATAGAAACGAGCATTCACACTGACAAAAAGGCTAATGACATCATTTAAATATATGGCACAATACCAGTGCAGATTGTATAGTAGGTGATTAGTGAATAAGATGTAAATTTTTGTGATGAAACAGCATGCTCAAAAGTGATAAAACACTTTACTGTCACAGTAATGCATTTGAAGTATGTACTGTACAACAAGCTTGCAAAACAGCATTAAAGTTTGCATTTACATACTCGCATAAAGCATATTTCTAGTAAAATTCTGCATCTTACACAATCACACACACTTAACTCATCTGGAATTCCCCTAAGCACAACAGTAGTCTGTAAGAGTATGTTATATAACACTGAACAAACATGTTTAACTCCATTATCCTCATTCCTGTCCTGTTTTAATCTTTCTGCGCTTCCCAGAAGGAGAAAAACCATCTGAATTCCAGCCCTGTTTCTTACACCAGCGCCAAATGAGGTAATTTATATAGGACTGATCAGTTTTAGGGACCAATTATACAGGTGCAACCCTGGATACAGTCTTCAACTATATCTTTCACATTTCGGCAAGCGAAAGGCCTAAAACTGTGTCAATGCTTTAAATCACTCCTTATACTCTTATATAGAGCACTATTTGATAGTGATACACCTAAAACATTTTATTGAACGCCAAAACCAAAATTAAAGTTTTTATTTAGCTGAAAAATAAAGTTAAAATAATATGTATTCAATAATCAATTTAATAAAATGTATTTATTAATCAACACTCAAACTTAAAAAGCATATTAGTTTGTTTCTATGTCAGCAATTATTAATGATATATTAATGAAATATGAAAACTTAATCTCAGTCAATTTAAAATTCGCCTTGACTCTTTGTATCAATATTTTTAGCACTATTTTTAATCAACATTTTTTTCTAGCTTTATCTAGCATCTTTGAGCTTATTGTTAAGCTTATCAGTGCATTCTGGAAGTGCCTTCTCTGTGAAGGAATTTGGTCAAAAAAAGGTATTCAAGAAGGCAGAATAATATTAGTTGATAACTTCACTATGGAGTCTTGGAAGTGTAGAAGGACACAGGAGCCTTCAAGGAATGAAAATAGCCCTGTGAATTAAATCCCTCAGGTATCTGAGAGGAGCTAAAATTAGACCTGACATAAGCAGGAAGTGCGGTGCGCTTCAGAGGGTGTGGCGGCTGGCCGGTCCTGTATGTGTATACTGTCTTATGCCATTCCTCTAAGCAGTTTCAATTTCTAGTCTGAATTCTAGTGCCTAAAGACACATCACACAAAGTTTGTGGTCCATGATCCCACACACTAGAGCTGAGTTGACAGTATTGGTTTCTCAATTTTAATCAATTCTCATTTTAATGAACTGATACTGATCATGACTCCCATCCAATAAATTGCAATAAGCTTTATTCTTTGTTACTTTTGATATGAAACAAAGACTCAGCTTTCAAACTCTTTCAATTTCATAAAAAATTCTTACAATTAAACACCTTCAAATTCCGCAGGCAGATCACAATAGTTCAAGTGGCAGCACAGAACATGCACAAGCCATTAATTTCTTTTCCTTTACTACTAGTTATAGCACAAAATAAACATGAATAAACATCAGAAGGTCGAAAGATATGGTACAGCTTACTGAAATAATGTTACATTTTCCTCAGAAAAGACATTCAACAGCCAAAGCTTGATAGTTAGATAGATTAATGGACTCTAGAGAGGAGCATTTTGTTACATATTATGCATGATATGATCAACCCTGATAAAATTCACCTATCTGTGATTCAGGCTTGAGAATCGGAATTGAATCATGAAATTTATGTCAATACCCATTCCCAACCACATGCCATTTGTTCTTATATGTCTCATGACTAATCATTAATGATGTCAAACCTATATGTCAAATTTCTTGGGACAAGCTATGGTGTGATGATTTATTCCTTATACAGAGCTATTGCTTGAATTTCTTGAATCTGATGTGTTTGGCATGCAAAATCTTTTTGAACATTAAAAACCATTACAAAGATTTAAAAGCGCACAGAGAGTTAATCTCTGGATCACTAAGTGTTTGATAACATCTGGTGGTAATTCTGAAACACAGCAGGCTTTTAGTTTAAGATTCAACAGAAGAAACCACACATTCATTCTGTATTCCAGAGGAAAAAAAAACTGGCATGGAAAATCACATATAAGGGCAAAGAGAGAAATCAGCATTTCCATCTGAAAGGCAGAGAGATTTCCATGGTCTTCCCACTACCATATTCTAGATTGATTTTTAAACATTCATATATGTGTACCCTTGTTAAATGGATTTGCTTTGCTCTTTTGAAATGAAAAAGAGCTCTACCATTCTCTACCATTCAAAATCAAATTCCCTCCAGACTATTAAAAGGAAAAAAACTACAAAAACAACTGAGAAATTGTCAATACATTAACATTTGACCAAATTTATATATTAATAGTATTTAATTCCACATATTATACCAAAGGCACAATTACTCATTTAATCAAAAAGGTTAGGCAATCCTGACATAAGTCAAGTTTTAAAGGTACAGTAGCAAACAGTCTGTTTAATTTTAAACGGCAGAGAGAGAGTGGAAAATGGGCTTGATATATATATGTTATGCATGCTTGTTCCTTACCTGAAATACAACACGTGATTTCTCCAAGAGATATGTCCTCATGTTCGCACCAATGATGTGATACTTCTTATCAAAGCCGATCTCAATGTATTTCCCAAAACGACTGCTATTGTCATTCCTGGTGGTCTTGGCATTACCGATAGACTAGAAATATGAGGAGAAAAGACATCAGTTTAAGTGCAAGTACTGGACTGACCTATGGGTTTCTTTGTTATATTTGATAGAAGAGGACAGGGTTAAAAGTTTAAGGAGCGCACAGAGAGGTTATTGATTAAAAAACACAGGGACAGCAAGATCATGTGTGTGGGAGACGACACACAGTGTTGCATCTCTGGGTCTCTACAGCAGGTCAGGAAGTTGATACTGCCTCCCCCACAGTGCAGAAACCTGGTGACGAACACTATCAGAATCAGCAAGTAGCGAGCTTCTGAATGAGCAGCATCCTTAGGCACAAATTAATTCATTTGACTAAACAAGCTTAGATCATTTGTACCACCTCATACATTTACACATGATGTGTAAAAAATAAATTAATAAACTTTTAATATTTATTTTCCCACAAAATGTATTGCTCCATCAGTGCTCAATAAGACAATACTCATTGTTTCAGCAATCATATATAATGAGAGTAGTGAGAGCCAGATTTTCCTTAAAGGGGTCAAGAACTAAGAAACCAAAATGCCCTTGATCTTTTGACATATAAGACATAATAAAAACATCCTGTAAGTTGTAGAACTCATAACTTTCTTGTTAGTCTAACAATAGCTTATATTGAAGTCAGTCTGCCAAAACGACAACTTTTGGAATGTTCTACTCTATGATGTAATAGTGTGGCTAAACATCGCCTCCGCAGAAGAAGATCAACGTCTGCTTCTACATCGCTGCCTGCTTAGCCCTGCCCACCAATTCGCGCATGTAGTGTATATGAGAGAAGTGAACGTGCAGGTCTATGCAGAAATCAAACAATAAAGATGGTTCCGAAAACAAGTGCAGTGCCAAGTTGTGGAAAAACATTGCCTTCCTTCTGATCCCAACATTAGGAAAGACTGGACAAACTTTATTTTTAATGAAGTTCCAGACCGCGTCAGTGAGAACTTGGTTCTTTGTTCACTTAATTTTACCGCAGATTTGTTTACAAACAAAGCATAATTCGACGCAGGATTTTCAGAAATATTGGAACTAAGAGACAATACTGTGCTGACTATATTGGATCCGACAGTAATGTCGCAACACAAGTGTGAGTAACTGTTTTCATTACGTTTATATTACGTTTAAAGTGTGCCTTTAGCCCATTTGTACCAAACTGAAACTTGCATAGCACACATAAAAACAGCCAATTTGTAATATTTGGAATTTTTTTTTATTGGTACTTAATCAACACTTTTTCTGCTTTTGTCTGTGAAGGATATATGGAATACTGCACTAAAAACAAAGTAGTCATAATTATGTGCATTCACATCCTGGAGTTTTTAAGTATGTTGAAAATATATGAGTTGACGACAGCAGAGAAGGTCATATGAGCTTTCATGCTAACACTAGATTTACACTAAGGCCCCGTCCACACGAAGACGCGTTTCGCTGTAT
>SCHK01044765.1:0-14742 GCA_004124795.1 Poropuntius huangchuchieni
GTTTAAAATCAGCCCAATTCCGTGCAAAAAAATGCAGATTTAAACACTCCGCATATTGATAGCAGCTCCCTGATTATATTCAATATTAATATGTTTGCGGGAGCAGGGAGCAATGGTCAGAAATTCAGCAGGAGCAGGATTAAGAAAACAGTCCAGCGCAGGGCTTTAATACAAAAACGCACACAATGAATGGCAACTTTTGGTAGAAAGCAAAAGCCGAATCCCGGACATTTTGGGCAAATTAGAAATCCCGACCAGACACGTTTTTTTAGGTTCAAAAAGACGACATGTCCGGTAAAAAGAGGACATGTGGCCACCCTACATTTAGAGGGTATATTCATAGACTTGGTAAAGACAATCCGCTGAAGTTCAAACCGAGCATTGGAATGGGGAAGAAAGGTGATTTAAAAAGAACTTTGAACACGGCATAGTCGTTGTTACCAGATGGGCTGGTCTGAGTATTTCACAAACTGCTAATCTGCTGGGATTTTCATACACAGCCATCTCTAGGGTTTACAGAGAATAGTCAGAAAAAGAGAAAATATCCAGTGAGCGGCAGTTCTGTAGGCGAAAATGCCTTGTTGATGCCAGAGGTCAGAGGAGAATGGCCAGACTGGTTTGAGCTGATAGAAAGACAACAGTAACTCAAATAACAACTCATTATAACCATGAAATGCAGAGCAAGATCTCTGAAAGCACAACACATCAAACCAGCACAAGACCACAGCGGGTGCCGCTCCTGTCAGCTAAGAACAGGAAACTGAGGCTACAATTTGTACAGGATCACCAAAATTGACAATAGAAGATGGGGGAAAGGTTGCCTGGTCTGTTGAGTCTCGATTTCTTCTGAGATTTTCAGATGGCAGGGTCAGAATTTGGTAAAAAGCATGAAAGCATGGATCCTGCGTTGTATCAATGGTTCAGGCTGCTGCTGGTGGTGTAATGGTGTAGGGGATATTTTCTTGGCACACTTTTGGCCACTTAGTACCTGTTGAGCATTGTTTAAATGCCACAACCTACCTGAGTATTGTTGCTGACCATGTCCATCCCTTTCTGATCACTTCCAGTGGCATTACGCTCAATGACACAAAGCTCAGATCATCTCAAACTGGTCTCTTGAACATGACAATGAGTTCACTATACTTGAATAGCCTCCACAGTCACCAGATCTCACTCCAGCAGGGCACCTTTGGGATGTAATGGAATGGGAGATTCGCATCATAGATGTGCAGCCAACCAATCTGCAGCACCTGTGTGATGCTTTCATGTCAATATGGACCAAAATCTCTAAGGAATGCTTCCAGCACCTTGTTGAATCTATGCCGCAAAGAAATAAAGCAGTTCTGAACGCAAAAAGAGGTCCAAACCGATACAAGCAAGGTGTACTTAATAAAGTGGTTATTAAGTGTTTATATATGCATTCCACAGAATAAAGCAAGTCATACAGATTTGGAATGGCATGGATTTTCATTTGTGGGTGAACTATTTCTTTAAGACAGTTAACTTTTCTGAAAGTTCACAAAAACACCTACATAACAAAGACTTAAAATTGATTGAAACACTCCTCAAAGAAAAAAAGAAAAAATAACACTGGTTACAAACAAGTCATTGCACTGTTTTTTTTTGTTTTTTTTTCAGGGTGAATAATCAGTGTGCATCTTTAATTAAGTGTGGTTTAATGCTCTGTGGTTTGCACTGTTACTCTTATTAGGGTAATGCGTATACTAATATTTCATCAAACAGCTTCCTCAGCCTGCTTGAAACAGCTGATGGAACGAGAGCTAATGGCTTCAAAAAGGGGTTATGACATTCGGTGTGTGTGTGTGTGTGTCTATTTGTACCCACATCCGTAAACACACTCACTGCAAACAGCCTCCTCTCAGTGGGAGGGGTATATCTGCATTAGAAACGCCCTTGTTGGCTTCTCAGACTGGAGTGGAGTCCAACAGGGGTACGTCGTAAGACCCACAGTAATTGGTATTCAGCCAAAGCCACCTCACTGTACTTTGATTATTGGTTTCTGTTGCATATGGCTTCATTAACTGCATAGAGGTGGTGCACAAACACGCAGACACATACACACACACACCCAGCGTGGTCTGCTGCAGCGCTGGCACAATCCTGCAGCGCCTGTGGGCAGGCGAGCAGAATTAAAGGCAAGTCTGTGTATCGTTCTCCCCCGCAAAGGAAAACATAGAGAAGGAGAGAGAGGGAAACAGAGAGAGAGAGAAACAGAAAGAGAGGGAGAGCTGGAAAACAACCCGTCGTGACAGGTGATTAATCTCGGTCGGGTTCTGAGTGGGCGCCAGGCAGCGCACTAATGCGAGTGCATCTATTTTGCAGCTCTTTGCTGGTGTACAACTTTCAGCATCGCAGCGCCTTTATTGCGCTGGACCATCAGCAAGGCCAGAACCTCCTGTCTAATACTCTGCCTCTCAACCAGGCAGACTAATAGCTGCGCAAGGGCTTCTCGTTTAGTGGAGATGTTACACAAGCACTGTGTTGATGTTTTACCCTTTTATACCGGTCTAGGATTACCTATCCTGGCCCATTACTACCAACGCTGGCAAAGCTTTCCACCCACGTAATTGGAGAGCTCTATTATGGAAAATCTTAACTGACAAACTTGACCCAGTAGAAGCAGTTTAGGCACTAATTTTGTGGGCTCCTTCCAAGGAAAACAAATGAAATTCTTCATCGCCACAGCTATTGGAAGGAGAACTATCCAGAAACACATTACGAGAATGGAGTGCTGCCATGAACTTGTTTAAAGTAGACGCCGATACACATCTTAAGGCTCTTCACAGTGAAACCCATAGATCAAGGAGACATATTGGAGGGGCTGTTAGCAGAGAAGGCAGCACATCTATGCGCATTTTGCATCCCAGGTGTGTTGAAACTCAACTGGCATTGGAAACCTGCGAAGTTGGCAAACACGTTGGCCCTTGGGATTGATGAGTTGGGGGCTGTTCACCAAAAATGAGTTCTTGCATGCAAAAACAGCTAGTGCTATCTCAGTGGAATGGAACCAAAAATCTCGTTTTTGAAAGCTGAACAGAATTTTGGTTGCCCAGGCAGATGGAAGAACGTTTTCTGTGTGAGCGGCCCTTTAGGCGTCCACTCTGACCCCATCCTGTCAGTGCCAAGAGTTTCACCGCTTAGATGTTATACAAGTTCCCTTTCTTGTTTTATCTGCGGAGCTGTGCAGTGACAAGAAGACACAGGTAAAGAGGATGAGAGAACATGAAAGACAGAAATAAAATAAAATAAAAGGAAAAGATATAGAGAGTAAGAGTGTCAGAGAGATAGAGAGAAAAGGGAAGGGAGGAAGGAACGAAAGAAGAGAGTGAGTGGGGGTGACTCCGCAGTGCACACACCCTGGACATTCATCATTGCCAGGACAGGCCGAGGAGGATAATATATTCCCTCATGTGCTGCACGGCACTGCACACATTACTCATCTTTATACAGAGCAAGAACGGGAGAGAAAGAGCTGAATTCTTCATTAGACTCAACAGTTCTTATTAAAGAAATAGTTCACCCAAAATGAAAATTATGTCAGCATTTTCTCATCCTTGTGTCATGCTGAACCTGTATGACTACTATGGAACTCTATGGAAGGAGATATTCAGCAGAATGCACTGGCTTTTTAAAAAAAAAGTCTCTTATGCTCACCAAAGCTGCATTTACTTGATTAAAAATACAGTAAAAGGTGTAATATTGTGAAAAAAATACATTGCAATTGTATTTTACAGTAATTTATTCCTGTGATGCAAAGATTAATTTTTAGCAGCCAACTCCGCAGTCACATGATGCTTCATAAATAATTCTAATATGCTGATTTGCTCAAGAAACATTTCTTAGTATTAGCAGTTGAAATTGGTTTAAATGTGAACCTTAAGAAAATGATAACATTTTGCATAAAGCCTTTATGTACAGTATAATGCATTATAAAGGGTTATTGATGGGTATAATACATTATATATACTTTTTTTATATTGTGTATTGTAATACATTATATCTTGTCATAAATGATTATGAAGTCAAATTTAAAATGCATAATGTAACCATTGATAAGTGTTATAATGTACTAACTGTGGTTACAATAATTCATGAGATTGCACAATGCATTATAAGGTGTAATACAATGCATATGCATTGCCACTACTATTATAATGATTATACATAAAGGCTTTAAACTTTGAACTGAATATTGAACTGACCCCAAACTTACATATAAACATGCATAATATATCATACACATGTATATAAACAAAATGCTATATTTTCCCCCCGTTTTTCTACTTTTGCTATAACATTTAACACTTTTCAAAAAAAAAAAAGCAGAAACTAAGTCATACAGGTTTTGAAAGATACAAAAATAATGACTGAATTTTCATTTTTGGATAATCTATTCCCAGAAGTGTTAGTAGGTAAGGATGGCTGTTAATGACCATGCACACTGTACAATGCTGAGCTGTTCAGTCAGTCTGTTCAGCTGTAACACAGAATTGTAATGCACAGCAATACAAGGCAGGCACGCCAGCGAAAACATAGCTGTAATATATCATTAAAGGCAATTGTATGCCGATTATTGGCCTCACATCAAGCAGAAGTCAACCGTGGCTTCTGGACATGCACCATATTTGATATTCATGTACTGCTACTGGGTCTCAAATGTAAGCTTTCAACATCAACCTTTAATAAAGCTGTTAAAGTAATGCCGTAGGCCCTTCATTCAGAGCCCATGTTAACCAATTAAGGCATGGTTGACAAGTGATATTCTTTCACTCGTTCATTTCCAAACTAAAGCTCTTTCTTTCCGTACAGCCTGAGTCTAAAGAGTGTCATCCTTTTAAAGGGACTACAGACGGAAAGAACAGCTTTCTCTTTCATTTCTATGCATTTAAAGAGTCTTTCTGGGTGAGTTTTTAAAAGGTGGCAGGAAATTGCGGAGGCTGGTGCATTGCTGTAGGGTGATTTTGCAGGGGAGTCTTATGGCATAGGTACAACCTCAAGGGAGCCAGGAAGAGTAATTCATCGCCACTGCAGATGTTCGCACAGACAGAGAGCATCGATCCTGCCCTTCTGAAAACACCATCTTCGTCTCTTCAGAACAAGAAGCGTTTGGTGGAGGTACTACAGGACTCAACACTGTTTCCTTTTAAGGCAGCCTGATTTCAAAATGCAGAGATTAAACAGGCATTTGTAAATGTTAATATGCCATCTGGAAAACTCAGCGCAAAGTCCAAGTCTATTAGTTATATAGCTGATATTTTTATTATTTTATATTTTCCTTTAATTACCAGTTCACTGATGAGAAACATGATTATTTCCCCCCCCTAAATGTACAGTATGCTGTTGTTGTTTTTAGATTATATAAAATGTGTCATAAGCAATCTTTTCAATTATAGACAAACCAACATCCACAAATAATTGGCAAGTAGAAAACGTGTCCAGGCTAAATGAAGAATTTGTCAATTGCTAAAGTGTGACCTAAACTACATTTAGAAAGCAAAGTTATAAGGATTGGTATGACTTTCTTTCTTTCTTCTTTCTCTGTGTTTTTATCCGTACAACTGAAGTCAATATTCAAAATATCTTATTTTATATTTTGCAGATGAAAAAAGATTACATTGACATAGGGGTGAGTAAATGGTGACAGAATTAGATTTTTGTGTGGGAACTATTTTTTTAATTAACTGTTGATGTTGATAATTTTACCATTATGTGTTCACACAATGACAGGTCGCAAGAGGAATGCCATCTATTTGTGAGCAATAGTATTCAGATTATTGCTCAAGCTGAACCTTGTGAAAGAGCAAAAACAAGATCTCAAAAATGCTTCTTGTAGTATTTTCCCAGCTGGCTGAAAACATGTGTTTGCTCTATTCCATACAGATACAGGTATCAGAGGGCAATCAGAAAGTACAACATGTCTGGACAGCAGCAATCAATGATCGCACACATCACTCAGAGATCATGACAGCTGACTCCTCGGCAGCCACAGACCACAGTCAGATCCACTACAGCAATTTATCAGACGTGTCAAGAGACACTACTACACCCTGTGCCCAATACAATTCAATTCAATTATCATATATGTTTAACTGACCTGACTCTGTATTGCTTTGAGACGTATAGCCTACGCAGGGCTCGAATTGAGGGGGGAAGCAGGGGGGTGGAATCCCTCGTGTTGAAAAAAATTAAATAATTAAAAAAGACGAAAAACATCCCACAGTAAAATCACTATTCACCTTTACATCCCCTTTAGATGGATAATGTTGTTTTTAATTCATGGCGGGCATTTTGTTTTGTTCTCTCTCCGCATTAAACACTAATCATGCCACAACAACATCCTACATCATTCGCTGGAGTTATGGATTCCATTGAATCCATTGAAATATGGATTTTTTCTTACAAAAACGCATGGATTCGCTATAGGAGGCCTATAATCCCCCCGTTTTTTGAACAAATCTAGTGAGCCAATGATTCAACGATCCATTCATAAAGATTTGAATGGTTCAATCAATCATTTACTAAAACAGGAGCTTGCTGCCACCTACTGGTGGTATTAGTGCCGTGTTTATTAATCCATGACACATTCAGTAAAAGATCATTTAATTATTTCATAGTTTTATTAAATAGAAATGTGTTTAAAAATTAAACAAACTTTTTTAATGATTGCGTAAAATCATCCACCCTGTTTTTTTTTTTTTTTTTCGACCACTCTGTATACAAAATAAATTCACGAAGCAACATACATTCACCATTTCTTGGCACCTTATAATGCGTTGTGTCTTACAAAATATTATTTGTCCAAGTGTAATGGGATGCAAAAGAGCAAGCCATTAATATTACAGCGAGAAGAGTTTCTTCAACACAGCATCTGACAGGAGTTACAAATGAACAGATTTCCACTGTCAAAACAACACAGGTTAGTGCTCATGCTTCACCGGGCAATGAAGGAAAAATAATGGCAAAACTGAGAAAAAAGAGGGAAACATGACTGTTTAATCTTTTCTTTGAGGAGGAGAGGAAAAAAAGCATGCAGACTTTCGTCGACCATCTTTCACTTTGTAGCACTGGGAGCAGGTAATGTTTATGTGGGAACAAGTGTTATTTTATGGATGTTCTTGTATTTTCTGCAGAGGCAAACTTTAGCCTTTTCACACAGTCCTTCAGCTCTGTGCTAGGAATCGCCAAAGAGGAAAGAGGTGTCAAAAAGATGTGCTTTATGATGGTGCGCTTCGACGGCCAAAAAACGTAAGAACAAAATTAAATAAATCTAAAGAATTCATTACAGGAATTGATTTCGCTTTCATGCAGGTTTCAGGCTGGAATCTTTTTTGTTGTTAAAAAATGGAAAAAAAGATGGAAAAAATACCTTTATTTTCGCCACCCTCATTATTGGTGAAATCATCGCCTTTGACTGTGTTGGCTCCTACTGTCAACAACAGGGGAAAAGTAAAGAGGATAAATGGGGGAACAGATTTTAAAACAGCAGCTTAAATATTAAACGAAAATCATTTCCAGAATGATTTATTTCAAGTTTGAAGAAAGTCTGCTGAAAACAACTATTGTAACACAATGGGGATTAGTCATTTCAGCTTGGAAATAGTTCGAAATGAATAAATACATTTTGTAGATAATTACAAATATTCTTCTGAACAAAATTGTAATATTATAAAACACAAATAATATTAATCATAATCTTCAGTAGACTTGCATTTTGGTGTGCACATGAGGGGGAGAATAAAGTGCCAATAAAAAACTTGCTTTAAGCAAATGCAGAATGAGCATCAGAATTCTGGTGTTTCTGTAAATGACCTTGGCTCATTACATATGCAGCACTGTGTGTTAACATTGGCTCACACTGAGAGATCATGCAGGTTTCAATATTTCTTCAGTTAACAGAGGATTGTGGGATGTCAAGCTGTATAAACAAAAGCAAGTAGCATGTAAATCACTAGAGTGTGAACAACACACCCACCCTGCTGGGTCATAAGCACCACACAACAGGGATTATGAGGTTGGACTGTATGTAATAACTTTGCCAAGAGGTGATCACGAATAGATCCTGAATAATTACACACTTCTTTTGTCTTCTTTTGTTTTATTAGTTTGGGTTTATCACAATATATGATATTAATAATACAGCACAGTAGTCTCAGCCTAAAGGCTAGGTTTTTAATTAAATAAATGACTGGCATGATACAGTTAGACATCCAATGATTAGCAACCTTGCTAGCCTGAATTGCTCTCTCCTTTTCTCTATGAATGATGACCCGACAGTAAATGTTGAAAAAGAAAGTTGTTTTTTTCTGCAGAGATACTGTTCCACCGTGTATGTACCTTTACCAAATTACAAATACATTAAGATTGTATTTATGTACACTCAAAATGTAGCATATTAAGCTGGAAATTATGTTAAAGGAACACTCCACTTTTTTTGAAAATAGGCTCATTCTCCAACTCCCCTAGAGTTAAACAGTTGAGTTTTACCGTTTTCGAATCCATTCAGCCGATCTCCGGGTCTGGTGATAGCACTTTTAGCATAGCTTAGCATAGATCATTGAATCCGATTAGACCAGAAGCATCGCGTTCAAAAATGACCAAAGAGTTTCGATATTTGTCCTACTTAAAACTTGACTCTTCTGTAGTTATATCATGTTCTAAGACCGACGGAAAATGAAAAGTTGCGATTTTCTAGGCCGATATGGCTAGGAACTATACTCTCATTCCGGCGTAATAATCCAGGAAGTTTGCTGCCGTAACATGGGCGCAGCAGGCGCAATGATATCACGCAGCGCCTGTGGAAATAGTCCCCAGCTTGCAAGACACACTCCCTGTGCTCCCAACTTTTCATTTTCCGTCGGTCTTAGTACACAATGTAACTACAGAAGAGTCAAGTTTTAAATAGGAAAAATATCTAAACTCTTTGGTAATTTTTAAACGCGATGCTTCTGGTCAAATAAGATTCAATGATCTATGCTAAGCTATGCTAAAAGTGCTATCGCCAGACCCGGAGATCGGCTGAATGGATTCGAAAACGGTAAAACTCAACTTTTTAACTCTGGGGGAGTACTCTGGAGAATTAAAAAAAAAAAAAAAAAAAAAGTGGACTGTTCCTTTAATGGTAGACATTTAATACAATATTGTTGACAAAAAGAGATGTAATATTAGCATATGTCAGTTTCGACATTTAGATATGTTTAGGTTATGTAGCCTAACATGGAATTAAAGTCATTGATCCTCTCAAAGATGAGCTAACAAAATTCAGTTTATATCAAGTCTAATGATATTCTCTTGCATTATTTCTCTGCATTGTGTCTTCCATTTTTCTTTCTTGTAATAAGATGTTCTGTCCCTGCTGATGAAAAGTAGCCCTACGGCGTGATACTTCCACCACCATACTTCATTGTAGATGTGGTGTTTTCTTTGTGGTGTATTGTTAGGTTTGCATCACAGAGATCTGTTTGACTTCTAGCTAAACAGCTCTGTCCTGGACTCTAAATCTTTCCCTTCACCAATGCATCAGTGTTATGAATTTTGGCAAACTCCACAGATCCTTTTACATGGTACTTTCTGAGTAATGACTTCTTCTGTACAACCCTCCTAAAGAGGCGTGTATTATACAAAGCTCTGCAATGGTGCAGCTTTATGTGTTTCCAGCCAAAAAAGTGAATGCTGCATGGCTCCAGACTAACATACGAGCATTGGGACCTGTGCCGAGCTCTACAGATGGGGGTTAGGAATGGGTTACTATAAGATGTACATAATTTGCATAAGTAAATGCAAATTCACATTAACAACAGTAACATTTATAAAATGAGTAAAAAACAATTTTATAGACAAAAAAAAAAGTCTCATAACTACCATGCTAACCAATGTTAGCTTATACAGCAGTATTCCTTCTGTTTTACATTTTAATGGTGTTGAGAATGCCAGCATTGTTTTATCTTGATTTAATTGAAATCACAGATACATTTGTGGTTCATTTTAGAGGATTCCACATCAAATTCAAACATTTCTTACTGGATCCCGTTGCACTGTTTAATATTGCTGTTGTGTGACTGAGATCAGTTCGTGAGTAAACCACTGATCAGTGGAATAAACACATATGCTCTGAGGTGAATTTGGCCTTTTATTTTCACTTTTTCTTCTTGTTTGCTCAGGGGGTCAACAACCTGTAAACTTGAGCCAACATTGGTCCAAACAAATGTGACACATTAATTTATATTCTTTCCTATACCGCTTTTTTAACTATTTTTCTTTTAACATCCAGTTACCTAATAGAATTAATAATGCCATTTTCGGGCTTCCTGTTTTTTTTTTTTTTGTTGTTGTTTTTTTTCAATTTGGTGAATTTGACAGCGTTAAATCTGTTGTGCTGAACATTTTAGATGTTTGCCTTGCAAATGCACTTTAAAATTTCACTTTGTGAAATCAATACTTGGCAAGATTTTAGCAGCACTGTATTCGAATTGAAAAGTGCAAAAGGCAATGCATTCTGACATTGCATATTAGATACAAACAGTCCCTTTAGAAATTATGTTTCTCATTTTATAATTCACATTTTTTCTCCCATTTTACTGAATTGCATAAGCAGTAAAAATTTAAAAATAACTATCTCGTAATAATTGTCATTAGCATTAAGAAATATTATTTGTATAATGCTTAAAGCAACACTGTGGCGCTCTAGCAGTTAATAAACAGAACTGTACGCATCCCGCGGAAGAACATTCTAACCGGAGCTACTTCTCCAAGTTTATGCCTAAGGCGATTCACGCAGGTATGTGTTACTCCGTAGCGGTGACAACCCGAACAAGCTACAATAGTCTAAAAATAATCACTTATTATAAGTGCACCATAGTGATTCAGGATAAGGAAGATGAATTCATGATGTACTCGCTCATTATATGCATTTTGCAAATTTTGCATAGTGCTGCTTTAAGATCATTAGTTGATATAGCCTACATTTAATGCATTTTCAGATTATTTTGTAACAAAGTACTAATCTGTTTAGTCAGTATCATATACAAATTTTAATGAGTACTATAGATAAATATTATAAAGTAATGACTTCTGGCTAGGTATCAAGGCCTAAAGTATTAATCTTGAAATTGCTTCTTATTTTAATACACTGACATATCAAACCAAGCATGACATTGCTAACTAGGAAATTTTTGTTAACCTCAGGTCCTCAGGCAATTTAATTGACTTGTTATAAGGGAGGCTGTTCCTTTGTTTGTTTTCTCTTTCAGTTAATAATTACTGGCAGTTTCTAGTAATTAGAGATTGTGCCAAGGATCTAAAATATACAAAATTCCAGGAGATGGTAAAGTTCAATAATCAATCATGAGAAAACCTATAATGATCAAACTCTGAATCTAAATATTGGATGAGACATGTCCACCTCAATATCTATAGTCGTACGACCCAGGATTGTGCCTTTAATAAGACAAATCACTTTCATTTGTTTGGAATCTCCTCATAAAAGGATGAGAATGGCAGATTTTTAATAAAACAAGCCCAACGATTTACACCTGTAGTACTGCCCTGGTGGCTCAGTAATTAAGCTAAAGGGGAACTGTCTATGTCAATATTGACCTGGTGGAAAAGAAATTGGGCAATGGGCCACGCTTATTAATGATGTGAATCAAAGGATAAATAATTAAAGATTTGCTAATAATTAAACTGATTAAGTTATAATGCATTATTAAAGGTCCACAGAATTGTCTTTACTCGCAAAATAAGTCCTGAATTATTAAAGTTTGTCTGTATGAAAACATAACAAATTTTGATAGCATGCAAAATATATCCAAGTTTAGTCTAACCAGAATTGTTTTACATTAGTAATACAAGAGTGTTTTCCATAGAAAGGCCAAAATGGAGAAAAGTGTATTAAATTGCACCTGTCTGCAAAGCTGCGAGTCATTTCAGTTTGTTATTTGTGAATTCATATCTTTCTGAAATGGATTTGTGAATATCCAACAGGCATTCCAATAAATCATTTGACATGTATAGATGTAAATCCTAAGAATTTCACTCCATGTATTCAGCTACATCAGCAAACAATTTTATGAAAAACATTTGGTATTACTACACGCAAAAGTCTTCTTTAAATAAAAGTCCAATATATTTGCACATTTGGATTTGTGTGCAATTACGCTTAGTACATCACCAGCAATATGCGTACAAAGCTCACACACGATCTGTTATATTTCAAATGCACTCATATTGCCACTGCTCTGGAGCATTAAAAAAAGGGGGTACACCAAACTATGTGGCTAACTATGCACATTTTGTGTGTACAGTATGTAATTGGGCAGAGGTATATGTGTCTATGAACACATAGCCCTGCAGTGAAGTTCTGCGACATTTGCTTTCTATGGTTGACCGGTTCCAAAGACATTTACCCCTGTCTTTCCACTCATCTGACTTCCTGTCAGAGGAGGGAGATCTACTGCCCTACACACTGCTTTGTAATCGCTCGGACATATTCCACCACCTTATAAAGCAGTTTTGTGCTCTTAGCCAAAACTGGAGAACCGAGGTTCCTTTCACAGTTATTTTAAACATTAACCTGATCTCCACAGCCATACTGAAGAGTTCTACTCTTAAAAATGAAGTGTCACTAGTGGGACTAAATGGTAGTTTTCAAAAAGGTTTGACACTTTCTTAAACACTCTTAACTATAATAACTATAAATACACAAAAAATCAGAAAGTTGAGCCTACTAGTTACTACTGTAGCTGCAAGCTTATGTAGCTTAAAATACATGAACTATTCTAGAAATGTTTATTCGCTGCCCTAGAGTCTTTCAGCATTAGCTTACACAAATGACTGCATAAGTGATGTTATGGTTGCATTGGCTTAGACAGATTAGCTTGATGTGCTTACATCAAATTATTTAATTAATGTCAAGACTGAGGAGAATTTCATTCAGAGGTCGCAAAAGCAATTTTAACAGCTAAATGTTCATCTCTATGATTCTGATTTGCTATTAACCAAATGCAAGATTCCACACAAAATAAGACTTGTCCCATTTCATAACTGGAAATCTTATTTATTGTTTAATTTCATAGAAGGATTTTCAAGGCTATTCAAGATTATCCCGAATACTGTACCAGTGCCACAAAAATGGTGAAACTATGAAAGCCTATATGAAAAATGAAAATGATAAAACCCATGGCCTGTAAAGTAGTGAAAAAGCTGAACGTTCTGGTATCATTTGTCATTCTCAGTAGAATGAAATTACAGAGAAGGAAAGTCATCTTTACCATTGCAAGCTGATTTGTACTTTCAATTCTAGAACATATTTTCAAATCAAACTTATTTAAAGAAAACTAATTTTACTTAAATAAAAATAAATAAATAAAATGAATAAAACAGGAAGGTTGTCAGGATGAGTGTTGAAACTTTGACACTAATATGGTTGTGATATGCATACCACAAAAAAAAAAAAAAAAAAACCTTGCACTTTTTTCTTTTTCTCCTCAGCACAGGTTGAATCAGTATTTTTAGCATGTACGAAGCACATTTATTAATCCCTTAGTTCAGAAGCTCATTACATTATATTCATTAATAATTCAACCTGAAGAATATGAGGAACTAAGTTACACTAGCTTTGAACACTTTTTTTGGGCTGAGCTTCAAAGGACATCTCATTACCCAGCGGTCGATACTATCCCCACAGCTCAAATAAAGGTTTCGCACAAAACACATTAACCACAAGAAATGGCCAATTATTCATAGGTGATTGACGGCAACAAATTAAAAGCCACAGCGGGACACAAAATGAAAGCTGATCGTATGTGATCGTAAGAGGTACCTCAAAGATTCACCTTACAAGAACTATATTACCATATGTTATTTTATTTATGTTGTAAAGGATTAGTTCACTTCCAGAATAAAAATGTCCTGATAATTTACTCACCCACATGTCCTCCAAGATGTCCATGTCTTTCTTTCTTCAGACAAAAAGAAATCAAGCTTTTTGAGGATTTCACGATTTTTCTCTATATAGTGGACTTCAATGGGAGCCAACTGGTTGAAGGTCCAAATTGCAGTTTCAATGCTGCTTCATGATCCCAGCTGAGAAATAAGGGTCTTTAGTGAAACGATTGGTCATTGGGTAGGATGAACAACTTATTTTCAACATCTCATTTTCTCATCCAACTTCAAAATCGTCCGTTATTGTTGTTTTACGTTTTTTTTTTACTTTCTTTGCACAATCGCTTTGCAAACACTGGGACGAAACTTCCTCCTACGTCATTCGTGGCCTTTCCAACGTGACTATGTAATGTGTGATGTTGAGCTAGTGCGAAACTAGCATTTGTGGTTAAAAAGTATGAAAGAAAATGACAGGTTGTTTCACACTGCATTGAAACTGGACCTTTAACCTGTTAGCTCCCAGTGAAGTCCATTAGATGGAGGAAAATTCTGGAATGTTTTCCTCAAAACCTTCATTTATTTTTGACTGAAGAAAGAAAGACATGAACATCTTGGAAGACATGGGGGTGAGTAGAATTTTTTTTTTAATTCAGGAAGTGAACTAATCCTTTAAATTCTAAAAACTAATTTGACTGGCTTAAATTATTGATGGAATGGATTTAAAAACCAGAAACAGTCCTTGAAGATTCTAGTTCATACTGACATGAGAATATCACACATTAGCATCGGCTGCACATTCATGTCATTCCCAGGAGACCATTGTACTAGTCTTTGTGACATGGC
>SCHK01044919.1:7178-21200 GCA_004124795.1 Poropuntius huangchuchieni
CATAAAGAAGCAAACAACAACAAATACACAATAAAGGCTAAGTCAATGAACAACATGCGTAATTTATTACCTAAAACATTAATGTCATTTAATAATTTTTGTTTCACTAATCCAAGCTGTTAGGTTTTTTTTCCCTTCAGTAATGTATCCTACTTCCATCATCCATATAATCTTACACCCGCCACCTGACTACACATCACAACCTCACTTCCTTTTGATTGCTCTGATAGGAAGGAACGCACGCACCTGCGCGTGGCCTGAGGTGAAGCAGCTGATATCGCACACGGAAACACGCAGCATGATCAAAGCAACCACACGGCTACGTGCTGTTCTTCTTCTTTGGCACTTGTCAGATTTATGGCATGTATTTTTTTGATTGATGGCAACCCGGTACAAACATCCTCAGGGAAGCCGATGTGAGATGGCACGACTATTGTTTAATGATCCAAGAGGAAAGTTAAGAGGGTTGCATTGGTTACTGTAGCCTGGGTAATATGTCTGGTTTCAAGATATAACATTGAGCTAATTAGGTTTTGATGACAGATTTATTACATGTATTGTTATAGTTTGTCGAAGATAAAATACTTTCTACCCCAGCTTAATATGTAGATAAAAGTAAACCCACCCAAAAGAATAAGCACTGCAGTAATGTAGTCCTTATAGTTTAAAAATGCAGCTTTGAAAATGATTCATTACTTCTAATAAAATGTAGTTATTTAATGAATATATAATGAATTATCATCGAAAAATCTGTAACGCTGTATACATAGTGTAAAGTGCTAGCATATAACCTCCCCCGAAATCCTTTTATATTACCTGCAAATATAACAAAGAATTTAAAAGCACCAACATAAATTTAGTTTGTTTCTCTTGTCTAAAAGAGAAAAGAAGAATAGGATGCAGACCAAAAAAAAAAAACACCTTCCTAGCAGTCTCTTCCTTTTAATTTCCTCAGAAACTGCATACGGCTTTGTTTCGCTAAAAAAAGTTGAGTCCCTCGAGACTGTCTCTCAGCAAAGCAAGACTGCATATAATGAATTGGATGTGCTGGCAGAGACAGAGGCGGGTACAGAGCTGCACATCAGAGAGGACAGCTCCTGCAGAATACCTGCACTACGCCTCAGCGCCTCCTGCCTCCTCCAGAGACGACATCCTCTCTAACAACCAGCCACCTAAAACAGATCCCCGAAAATACCACGCTTTCACTCTTCACCGTATAATAATGCTGGCAGCTGCAAAACAATAACAATTCTCCGGCCAACATAAATTTTGGATCACATTCGCAAACCCAAATGTTTTCATACAGCGTGGCTTACCATGAACTGAACTTCCCACAAATTGTTGCTAATTTGGAGTTGGCAGTCACGAACGGCAATGTTTGAAGCTAGAATACTGTAGCTGCTATAAATATAAGGCTGATACAAAAATCAGACATTTTATGGATTCAATAACGGCTATTTTTGACGCCATTGAAGCGTCTTTTCCATTCCGATAATCCACTGTTAAAATTCACGGCTCGACTAAATGGAGTTAGGCAGGACTGTAAAACTCATCCAACACCCTGCTGCCGCTAAAGCTGATTTACACTGCCCTGAGCCCTCATCTGCATATCGTTAAGCATCGTAATCATTCCCCTTGATGAGTAGGCGGAGACGCCCGCCTCAGGACACGTGACCTCAGTCGGTGCAAGGGTTTATGGGAGCAAAGTGGAGCAGGACAGTGAGCTCACTGCTCACATTACAACTCCCATAAAACACCCTCACTATTTCACAAACTCATGGATTGTGTATGCGATAAATAACGAAACACGATAAAGAAAAATATGTTCCAGCGATCTTTATTTCACCTTAACTAAGCAGCCCAAAAGAAACGGTTGTTAGAACTGTTTTATTGTCTTCAGAAAGGACAAATCTCTGCGTCTGGGTCGGCAGTAACCCAGCACTAGTGTAGTGTCAGTTTGGTGCTACTGTGGGCAAAAACAAAGGACACTGGTGGAAGAAAGCAGTGAAAGGAAGCTGTCGAGAGTCTTACATGAGGACACAGCCACCACTGAACAGCACTTTCTTTGTGCTTCTCTAGATATCTCAGTCCAGAGAGATGTCAGAGACGACCAATGCTACAACGTTCATGGGAAAATGCACCTCAGAGGTCCAGTCCATTAAAAGAGACTAACTATCTATCTATCTATAAGCATACTATATCTATATGCATACAAGTGCAATGATAATGAATACATCTCTGCCTGATTAGAGGAACACCACTGGCCCATTTTGCCTCAGTCCTGTGGTAAATTGGAGAACAGAGGACTTTTAGATTCTAACCCCGCAATGACATACCCTTCACGTGTCCCCTATGACAGACGGCCCATAAAACCCTTTCAATAAGTTGTAAAACGGAAATGGTGCCTCCTGTCTTCAATGGGGAAATGGAGCCATGAACGTGAGATTTTTTTCAAAATCTTCATGGGAAAATGGAGGCAATGTGCTTCAGTATTTCGTTCTAATAATAATACTACACATATACATACACATAAATATATCACACACTTGGTTGGGTAAGATTGTTAATGTTTCAGAAAGTAGTCTCTTATGCTCACCAAGGCTTTAATTTATTTTTATCAATAATACAGTAAAATGAGTAATATTTTGAACTATTATTTCAATTTTTGAGGTTTAGTTCAGTGTCACTGAACAATACTCACTTACTTTTGTGGCGGCCTTGTGTTTGGTCGTTTAGTTTGTTACTCCTCATAACTGTGATTAGAATTTATTCCCAAATGTCTGAACAAACTGGATTTCAGTGCAGCCATTTCCAGGTGAGGTGGGAATAAACACAAGCACCCGCCACACACGTGAGCATAATGGCAAACAATGCAGCTATTTGCAGACAAGCAGAGCAAAACAGTATTTTACCACGCTAGGGCAAACAAAGCCACCACATGCGGTACACATGTGAATAAACCATGACCGGTTCCCATATAAACATCAGCAGTTCACTCTCAAAGTGCCCGCTGGCCTGAAATATGCTGTTTTTAGATTAGAGATCAGTACCTCTGTTTTATTGTCTTATCTTTACACCGCACATGCTGTTGAATTGTAATTTGATATCTGGGTAGATCATATCGTTTGGTCTCTCTGACCAAATGGACTGCATTTTAATTAACTTTTTAAAGAAAAAATTATATCGATTTTTGTCTCTACCGTCCATGCTGGGTTCAAACTGAGTCCTGAAATTATTTAACAGAGATAGAAATCCCTGATTATGAGGATGTCGGTTAAGATAATGAGCAAATGAAATGACCACCCCTGTGCTGAAAGAACGCAATCTGCACCGGACAACTAACTGTGCACCCATAATAGTTCAAAGGTTTAGATAAGGGCTTTATGCTCTTTTTGAAGAACTTTAGAATGTTCCTTCAAAGTAGAAGTTCATTTAAATGAGAAATTAATCACAAAAATGTACGTTTACCCGTAACAGAGCTGTCCAAGTTGTCCATGCTGGAGCCTGGCGTGTGTTCGATGCCCCTAATTGGCGGTGACATCTCATATCCCTCGTCCTCCTCCTCATCGTCATCTTCGTCAGGAAGGTCTGTCTCAATATCAGACACTAGGGTACTGGAGATATAACCCACGGGCGGTGCAGGGGCCTGGGGCGGGTAGGGCCCACCCTGCATGTGCCTATGGAGAATTCAAGAAGTCAAACATGAACATACCACGCTTTTTTGCATAACCAAGCAAGAGCTTCAAGGGTTGTCAGAAGGAGACAAAGGGTGTCAATGAGCGACAAGCCTAAACAAAAGAGAAATGCGTGGGGTGTGCTGTCTGTCAGGCGAAATTTGGTATTCCTAGAACATTCCTTGTCATCTCTCCGATGAATTGGGACAATTCGGCTAATTCAGCAGCGCCACGGTTTGCATGCTAACACAATGACCTACTAATTGCAGCTTGAAGAGGATACAATGGCAACTACCACAGGCATGTCTTTGCTGCGGCTGTCACCCACTAGACAGCTATGTTCGATGACAGCCCTACTGTGTGTCTATATATATGTGTATCAGTGTGTGTTTGTGCAGTGCTGCTGCTGCTGTTGCTTTAATGCGGTCTGTGCCAGGATTTGGATATAATTATGGGCTCTTCCCAGTCGTCACAAATGTTCTATGAGCAACATACTCATTATGGCGGTAACATGACATCTTCCTCCTGACAAGTAGAGGCCGTTTCCTCGCATTGCCGACTGTAATAAGCGGAAGTTGGTTTCTCTTGGAAAGACAGGTTGAAGCATGGCTTTAGCATGGGGGGGTTATAAGAATGCATTACGCAGTCCTGGAGGAATGACTATCAGTTGTTTTCATATTTAATTCTGCTACATCCACCTCTTTCATTTAAATCATGCTTTTATTGAAAATGACTAATAAATGTGGTGCAATAAAAACAGATCTTTTTTTATTCAGTTTAAGTAAAAGAAAAAAACAGCTCTTTAAATCTTGAATCTCAATGTTAAATAGTCATTTTTCATATTTTACAATTGCATTTAGTGCTTATAATGAAGAGGTGCTCAAACTTTTTACTACAAAGAGCCAAAAAGCAAACTTGAAATGTAAGCATCATACCCAAGTATATTAAACTGTATATTTTTTAAATAAAATTCACTTATATTATCCAGTGTATCGAGATCTTACCAAGTCTGTTTAGCCATGTCCAACTGGTAAGCACGGGTTAGCTCATCTAGGTGGGCTTGGAGCATGGGCTGTATTTCTTCACGTGGGGATGGGCTCAGTGTGGCTGTTGACTGCTTGCCAAAGGAAACTGCTGCAGGGGAGGAGGCCACACCCCTTATCGGAGGAGTGGGCACCCGTTCTTCCTCTTCCTCCAGCTCATCCTCTAAACCCTGATGGAGGTACGTCTGCACAGGCAATGGTGGGCCCCAACCATCACTATCATATCTGAAACAAATGAGCATAGAAACAAAATGAAAACAGACCACAGACAGGTCCCTGTGGCACCCCACGAACAGTTGTGTGTTAGTCAAGAGAAAAAGGAATCTTGTTATTTATCCTTTTTTTTTTTTTTTTTTTAGAAATGTTAGTCTAGTCAACAGTTATGGATATAGTGAGGCTCAGGTTTAGCAACATAGCGGTAATGATGTAAATTTTGGGTTAAATCTAGAGGGATTTTCTCAGCTTTACTTGTTCTTCAATACAGGCTGATCTCACAGAGTGGCTGCTTTTTCTTATTTCCCAGAACTGTGCTTATACATGCTGAAATAATACATGTCATAAAGCCAACGTTCATTAGAGGAATTTGTCAGTGCACATCCCGTAGGACATAACAGTTTTAATCTGAAGCCATTAAAGACAGTGGCGAGATTTACTGCGTAGAAGACTACTCATTTGCCAGAGAGCCTATTAAGCACGATGACTCTCCGAGATGGAAATTAACAGGGTTGAAAGGCAAGCACACCTCTCCGGCAGGGTATTTAATTTGTATCACCACCTTCATGTTTTCTTTTAACTGTACAGATGGGGCGATGCTGATGTCAGACAAGAGTGGAGTGCCGTCGTAGGTGAAAGTATATTAAAAGTTGCTGAGCGTGAACACTTTGTCAAACAGGGTTTTAATATTACATCTCGTCTATTTGTAATGGACAACAAATAAATCATTTAGTGCTAGTGGCTTGATTAAGTCTGGCTTGAATAAATAAATACCATTAGCAGATTTATTGATAATATATTAGATAGCAAGAACAAGACTTCAAACAATTTCTTACAAAAATCATGGCCGGTTTTATTTTAAACCACCATTTTTATCACTTCATTGGAAAAATCCAATGCTTAATTACATGGATCATAATCTCTAGATATTATAGATGTGACTACTGAATTTGCAGTATAGAGTGTCTCTATTACTTGTACTAAGTAAAGCCGAATGAGTGACTCTGAACCCTACCCTCCTCCGTCATGGTGCTCTGAGGCATAGTGGTCCATCTCTGTGCCTGGAAGAGGGTGGACAGGAGGGGGAGGTAGTGGAACATTAGCCCAGTTGGAGCCATTCATCTTGGTGGGCTTGGCGTTTGCTTTGGTCTTCTTCTTCTTTCCGCCTTTCCCACCTACAATAGGAAAAGTTTGGGATATTTGTTAAAGCCCGAATGCAGAATGATGCCATGTGATTAGCCAATTTCCATGTTTTCACCTTAAAAGAAAATCAATTTATTCCCACATGACATGTGCTTGAAATTCTCTATGCTAAGTGAAGGCTCTTGCAATGCCACTGTCAAACGCAATTGCTTGTATGTTAGAATGTACAACTCCAACTGCTTTCAAAATGTTCCCGAGCCAACACGGCCATAAAAGCAATCTCAAGGCTGCGTGGTGAAAGAAACAGTTTGCAGCATGTCAATGGCTCAAAGACTGAAGACTAAAAAAAATACTGAAAAAACCATTGGCCTCATTTTAACTATGATTGCTATTCATGCAACTTGCTGAAATAACTTTGCTTACAACCCTGGTTCTACTCTATGAATATGCACTTTTCTTTACACTAAGAAAAAGTATTGGGAAAGAAACAGAACGTATCAAAGACGGAAAGAAAAAAAAGGCTGTTGAACTGGAATATGTTGCATCCACAATCTCCCTGGACAAAAGATTTGGCAAATCACACACTTGCCCAAGAAGTAGTACGAAGGATAGTAATTAATCACCCTTCTGTCAAAATCTAATTAACAAAACCATCTAAATGTAACGGCCATCAATGCCAGATGAAGACATTTGGGACAAGGAAGTGATGTATATGCGTGTCCTCCACAGATTTCATGCAGAGGCGGCAGGATTCATTACTGTAAATTATTAATGCCGCCGCTGGCAAACTCGACATGACCAGTGCGTTGCTGCATGTTGCCAGATCCTCCAGCGTTTCAAGCCAGGCATAAAATAGCTGAGGCTGATGGAGTCAGACACACGGCCAAATGCAAACAGGGGGGAAAACCTTCACTGGCAGCACTTGTGCTGTATGGGATCCTATCTGTCATCATCTGCCTCTGTCTGCCAATGGCCTCTAATCGTCCCTGCCGCCTCAAAATGTTCCGATTCAGGCAACCCTGTGGCTTCAAACATCATGCTTTTTAATATGATGCCAGGACTTTGACAGGGCTATACATTAAGTCCAAAAAACTCTTTATAAAAGCCATGTTGAATCACATTCAAGGGCTATGAATAGACCATCTTCCCTGGATCTTAAAGAAATATTCCACCCAAAAATGAAAACGATCATGCTGTTCCAAAACCATATGACTTTCTTTCTTCTGTGAAAACCAAATAAAGAAATTTGAAGAATTGTGCTGTTCAGTGAGTTGAATTAAAGACTGAGGCTGTCATGCTTTAAAAAAGATGCAAATGCAATGTAAAAGTGGTCCCTATGATATTAGTGCTTTATGATTTTATAATAATTTAGTGATAATAAATATCTAGTTCTTCTTTGGTGTGTTTAGAAAGTTTATATGACGCATTCTTTTGAATCTTTTCAAACAACTGGTGTTTTAAGTTCACAGAACCCAGTTTAGACCAGCATTTGTCAACTGGTTCGACCAGTTCATAAACCCATGCCTAACTAAATTGCTCACAAAATGGACTGATTTGGCTTTTGAGTTCAGTCAGAGTTGTTACCGTTAACTAAAATTAAAAATATTATATTATAAATAAATAAATAAAATCTGAATATATATATATATATATGTGTAAACCTAATATTATATAAATAATACTAAAACAAGAGATTGTTTGTTCAATAAATGTGTGTTCCTCATAAGCTGTTATATGGCTTCAGAAAACGTGAAAAATAGTCATATGAACCACTTTTATGATGCTGTATTTGTCCTTTGCTTGAACACTCAATTTACATTTATCGTACAGTACATAGAGAGCAACCAGAAAGGGAAAACCAGTATAATGATTAAAAAAATAATTGTGTGTCAAAATGAAGAACGTCACACAGGTTTTGGCCAACACGAAAAAGTGAGTGTTTTCAAAATATTCATTTTTGGGTGCACCGTTCCTTTAAGAAAAACAAAAACAGGTGTGAAAGAGCGAGCGCAAGAGGATGAGTACTCTAGCTATGCACAGTTTAAGGCAGATTTGTCATACGGTGGCTGACGTTTATGATACTCTCGGCAGTCGGCCTATTACAGAGCGTTCTCATCGTCGGAACTTCTCGCTGACGGTGCGCTATTGTTCCGACGGCCGAGGGAGAGCGGGAGGCATTAGGAGTCTTGCGGAGGGATGGAAGTGTCAAACGAAGATGAATAAAGCATGCTAGTAATAAAAAAATAACAACAGGCTAGAGGCAGAAGTGGCTGGAGTGGGGGAAGTAATTGGGTTTCCTAATCGTTCCTCTGGGTGACGCGTGGCGTCAGCCAATAAATGGAGAGATGGTGTGATCACTCAATCACTCCCTCACTTCCTCTCTCTCTTTCCTCCTTTCTTTCTCCCTCTGTTTGTCAAGTAGAGGGCATCAATAATGTAAACGAGTCTCTGCTGAGGAGTCGGGGCAGCTCCTGAAATTACCAATGTAAGAAATGTGAGGAAAACAGACAGGAAGGGCGCTGTGGGACGGCAGTGACTCGACTGACAAACATGAGGTCGCTTTCTGAATTAGGCCACACCAGGCATGCGAAGAAACGTTTCATAACTTATAAAGTTTCACACCTTTAACACATTAATGAGAGCTTGCTCAACTCTGACCTGTTCTATCTTGTACAATGAATTATGATCTAATTCTATGTTACTGTGGGAAAAAGTAGTAATAACAGTGTTTGAAAATAATTTGCTTTTAATTGGGCAGTACAAAGACTTTAAGGGCTTTCTATTACAGAATATACACTTGTTTCTGATTACAGAAAGAGAGTTTTTCAGTTTTTCTGAGGAAGGCTGTGAATTTTGGCTCAAAACATGCCTGTTTTTGCTCTCTTTAAATATTTACATTTATTAAAAACCTGATCAGATGCTAAAAGGAACATGATCTCTGATATAAAGTAAGACCCTGACTTGTCAAAAAAAAAAAAAAAAATCAGTTAAAAAGGGTTTCCACAAAAAAAGCAGCATAACTGCTTTCAGCACCAAATGATAATAATAATAATAATAATATAATTTTATACAACAATTTAAACACACACACACACACAATAAAATGATATATATATCTCATTATATCATTATTTCTCTCTCTCTTTATATATATTTCAGAATTATTTGGGATAGTAAGCCACTAGATAGTACATATTCAATTAAACTGTAATACAATTTCACAATACTAGTCTTTTTGCTGTATTTCCAAAAGCACGATCTGTATAATTTGCCTGAATGCTAAGTAATAAAATACGACAACAGTTTTCATGTTAATCATGTTGCACACATGCGATATCACATTATATCATTACAGCCCTTAACATGCAGTCCAAAGGTTAAACAAGATCAGAATGTTTGGATTTGGTCAACCGATCTCTATCTTCTAAACAATCCTCGCCTGAAGAGGTTGAGATTTTTGACCTAAATCTACCCTTGGAGTCCTAATTGTAGCCCATGAAACACTTGAGCCAGATGCTTGGAGAGCTTCCCATCTAATGTCTGAGGCTGCGTTGGATTACTGCACAGTTAAAGCACTGGCATGAAACTTGATTAGAGAGGAGAAAGAGAGCCACATGGACAGCGAGACGAGAGGATGGGGGCCGTCTCCGTGTCCTATAAATGACATTGTAATTTTCAGTACATGAATTTTATTGTAGCTTGTAACCATTAAAGGGAGGAATCGGCTCAAATCAAGCCGCTCGAGTGCGTGTGTGCATTTCCGAGTGGTTTCTTTCACGTTGCAACAGAACCTATGACAAAACAAACCTCTGCTTAAATCCAAAACACAGTGAGATTGTTAACAAAAGGTTAACGACAATGTCAAAATATGTTTTTTGCTGGAATTATAGCATGTGCAACAGGTCAAACGGAGCAAGAAGATAAAGGTTGAGTGGATTGTGTCATGCGTCATTTCCCCTTCACACGTCAAAAGTGTTGTGAGGAACCAAAGTGTGAACGGAGAAGACCAGAAACGCTTGATTTTGAGCTCCCTGTGGTGCTGGTTTGTCATTTTTTATTGGGAAATTTTATTATTATTATTTAGTTTTTTTCCCCCTTCATCAGAATGGCACCAATTTAATTTTTGAAATCAAAACATCATTACGGAAAGGTCATTACTCTGAATCACATAATATTTATCATATTTTACCATCAGAAACCTACTGGTTTATATCATTTTTAGAAAAACAGGACTTTTCTGTCCAGGCCATCACACAATGGCTGAAGATGCAGTTCACACGACAGCTACGAGGAACACAGTTATTAAACAAACCCATTCTTATCAACAGTACAGAGCAGGAGTCATGGCGTGTGCACCACGGTTAGTGGAGGTGAAAGGGGAGAGGGGTAGACTGAAGGAAAGATGCGGGTGGGCTGCTGACCCTGGACCGGTGAAATACCAACCTGACAGACTGTTGCTCCGATCTGAGCTGTTGTGGGAGCTGGTGGTGCTGAAATCCTGTGATTGGTTGTGCGGCATTCTATTAGACAATCCGTCAGCCAATCGGTAGTCAGGAATGAAAAGGAGTGCTAGTGGAGGCGAAGGGCAAAAAAGTGGCATCAGGTGGAGGGCAAGATGGCACAAGCGCATGCAAGGACGTGCAGTTAGAGCAACAAGCAAAGCACTGATCTCACACAAAACTCCTATTTAATTCTTTTCCTATTTTAACAATGCTTAGACTCAATACTTGAACATTTAAAAATAAATACAAATAAAATAAAACTATTAAAAGTATTATTTTAAAATAAAATTCAAATAAAAGTATTTATAAATAATAATAATAATAATGCATATAATAATATATAAACACAGACTGTATTACTACTAATAATTTTGAATTATTTACAATTATATTAAATATAAAATTCTATAAAATATTTATATACACTTATGAGACCTTCTGTATTTATTTCTCTCTCTCTCTTTCTTTCCGTATTTTTTTTTATTTAGTTATTTATTTATTTCGGTTAGGATGCTGCCTATTTAGGTAGCAGACAGCATGGCAGCTCACAAGGCTCTGGAACAGAGCCCTAATTGCTTTAAAATCTCTCAATTTGTCTAGTTTCTTTGGAAAGTGTCTCATTCAGAGGTTAACAACATACATTAGTGCCAATTTTCCTGGAATTAATTCTATTTGTTGGCAAGTTAACCAGTTCATGGAAACATTTTTACTTGTGATTTACAGTAATTTCATAGTTAGAGGTTTATTCAAGTCCAAATGAAAGCGGAAATGCTTTTTAATTGCGTTAAGGAACATCTACAATTTATCATTCTGCTCAACTGCAAAGAATATGTTCATTAATATGGATAGTAGTACTTTTTTGATTAAAAAAAGCAGAGTGCATTTGTCTAAAAGCTTTTCAAAATAGAATAAATCTTGGCTAATGACGTTACATTCTTTTAGCCCAAAGACAATTTAAATAATAAATGCGGTTGGTCGGAAACACATTCAAGGGTCATGGATTTTGTCAGGGGCCAATGATACACAGTATTATTGTTCCTGAATGTCAGAAAAATGCAACATTAATACAACGATGATCAAATTAACACTGATACCAACCTCGGGCAATATCCAGAAATAGAGCAACTGGCTTTGTTTCAAAAGATTTTGGACACAAATAAAAGGCACAAACAAGCTCACACACACACACACACACACACACAGACCCGCGGCCCTTCAGCCCGACTCACTGTTGTTGCAGGAGTTCTTGTCTGGCAGTGAGTAGCCCAGGTTGGCCATTTCCTGCTTGGCCTGTAGAGAGGTCTTCCACTGGGCCTCGGGCAGATCGACGGCCAGCTCGTGAATGCTGTTGGAATGGAGGATCTGGGTGGTGGCGTAGGGCGTGGCCTGGGAGGCGGGGCTTGGACTGCCGAATCCACCTTTGGTGGTGAAGTCGATGCTGCTGTAAATGGCTCCGTCTGAAAGCATGGTGCCCGTCTTGTCGGCCTGGGCGCTGGGCATCACATCTGAGTGGAATGGGAAGATGGAATGAACGGAAGACGAACAAGATCGTGAGGTTAATATGGTGTTAGAGAAGAAGTTTGAAGAAAAAGGAAATTTTTCAAGAATAAAATATTTCAATGCATTTCAATTCAATGCTCTTTAACAACGAGTCTGATATATTTTTATTTTATTTTAAATAGTACGTATTTATCTTCAGATTTTAAGACAATTTTTACATTTTTGAATACCTCAAAAAATTCACACATATTCACATGTATAAATAATACTAAAATAATTCTGGAATTATGATATTTTCATCTCTTAAGCTATGTGAAATAATAATAGACACCATTAATATATACAACTACAATAATACAAAAAAATAGTATTATTATAAATATCTACAACTAATGACAAAATAATAATAATAACAAAATATAATTGTAATATACTAAATCACTAATAATA
Organism: Poropuntius huangchuchieni; assembly: GCA_004124795.1. NCBI lineage: Eukaryota > Metazoa > Chordata > Actinopteri > Cypriniformes > Cyprinidae > Poropuntius > Poropuntius huangchuchieni. Next base: position 19,704 of record SCHK01044919.1, read on the forward strand.
ATAATATTATTATAAATTAAAATTATTTAAAAAAACAATAATATAACAATAAATAATAACAATAATAATAATAATAATAATAATAATGGAACTCTGACATTGTGGTATCTGAGGTGGTGTGAAATAAAAAACAATAATATTATTAATATAAATTCTAAAATTATACAACTATAAGAATACTTAATAAATGTATGAATAATAATAATAATAATAGTTTTTAATTATTGTTATAATTATTTTATTATTTTATAATTATGTTATAATTATTTAATTATTATTATTTAATAATTGTTTTATTATATATATATATATATATATATATATATACGCACACAGATTATTATTATATTATTCGTATTTTATACATTTTTAATTAATATACTATATTATAAATTACAGAAAGAACAGGCCTTTATTTCTTTTCATTCTTTCTCTTTGACTCGCTCTTACTATATTCTTTTCGCATTTTTGTGCACTTGTGAAGGAGGTAATAATGCTGTAACTCTACATGTGTGTGTATATATGTGTGTACTGAAGAGAAAATGATATACAGCAGCTGCATCTGCAGCACTCAAGCTGCGGCTGTCCTTCACGATTCACTGCTCCACCACCATCTCCTCCTCACTCCCCCACCACCCCTCTCCTCCGCTATCGGCCCTTCCTCTGTCTGACAGTGGGTCAGAACCACAGCCATTAGTTTCAGCGTGACAGCAGGATGCGGGTGGCAATATAAGTCTGTCCCAGCGCATGATGAATAAATGTGTGCATCCAAAAACGGCCCATGCAATATGCATACAGGTGTTCATCTTACGGACAACACCAGGACACCCTGAATGAATCATCGCCCAGGAATATAAAAGGGGAAGAGGACATTTTCTTTCAAATGAGGGCGAGAGCTTGCTTTGAACTCTTGACTGCAACTGATTTCAGGAGTCTAATATGTCCTAAATTCCTATCCAATGCAGCAATGTGTCTGAGAGTCGATTTACCTCCACGGCCGAAGTTGTTGAGGTCGTTGGGTCCTCCAGAACCGCTGTTAACAGGCAGACTGGTGGCCGGCCAGGAGTCAGCGAGCCAGGGGTATCCCGAATCACTGGCATTCAGCAGACCAGGACGACTGCGGGAACACAAACCATGCATGTGACACTTCATTCTCTAGATTCTGACTTCCCACAGCTTGAGCAACCAATTTCCATAAGTTGCCAACTCATTTGCGATTATTGGATATGGATTTGACTGAAACACACAGAGTAATTTAACAATTGCTCACTTATAAATTAAGCCTTGTGAGAATATGAAAGTTTTATTCATAAGCTCTATACAGCAGTACAAGGAATTCTTCTGTGTATAATCAGCACAGAAATGTAAAAATGCTAAAATTAATAGAAATAAAATTTAATAAAATTACAACGTTAATAATTTGCATGACATTTCCAACAGCTTTTTATTTTTTATTTATTTTTTTTATTTATTATTATTATTATTATTATTATTATT
>SCHK01044972.1:0-14997 GCA_004124795.1 Poropuntius huangchuchieni
TATGACTGACAGACAAGAACAGTTTGACTTAAAAATCTCAATTTAAATTAAGCTGAAAAACTTCAGATTTTAGTTTCAAAGTGAACTATCCCTTTAACTAATCATGGAAAGAATAGCAAGCTTACCTTAACGCCTGATCCACCATCATGCCTGAGAAGTTAAAATAACTGAGATACTCCTCCGCCACCATGTGACTGAAATCATTGCTGCAAAAGTAATGAAAAGACAAAAGCGTAAGAAAATAAGGTTTTTTTGAGCCTCATACTGGGGGTCAGAAAGTCAATCCTTTCATGAAAAGAAGTTCACATGGTCATTTTCACAAATAAATAACTTATAAATAAATAAATATTTATTATTCATTTTTAACTTATAAAATGTATATTTTTAAAACAGTCTCCACTGTATATTTAAAACATGGTTTTTATTATTATTTAATCGAACTTTGCTTCACAAAAGCTCAAAAAACAAAGAAAGAGGAATGAACTAAATAAATGCAAACATAATTTCTTAGTATTTGTTAATGGTAAAATAATCCTCACTTCTTGCTCAGGTGACGTGCCACGTCTGACTTCTTAAATCCATCAAGATTGTACAAACGTTTGGCCAGACGTTTTGCAGCTTGAAGGTCAGCTTTGTTGCCATTGGCCAGAGTTTCAGTGCTGCCCACAGCCAATCGCTCGGCCACCTCTGGATCAGATTCAGACACCGGCCGTGATGGCCTCTCTCTGGAACAGAGGAAAAATAAATGTCTACATGAAATCTACATGAAAGGTGACACACATTTATTTGAATATGAGTTATAGCATTACCAAGGAAAAGGAAAAGTGGTATACATTTTATTTGTAAAAATGCAACCCAGATATGATATGTAAATATGCTTGGGCTTAAAATAAGCCATCATAGACAACTACACAATATAAGCATACTGAACGTATTAATACTGACTATTCGTTGAAGCAGTCAAATCATGAGGTTAAATTTGTTTACTTTCTATCTCTCATGCCTGAACCTGTTATTTTTAGCACTAGCAGTCTGACATAAATAAAGTCTACCTGATCTATCTAAACACATTTCTTCCCAGCAGATGAACTCAATTCACCATTCACAAAGAAACCAGCATTTAATAACTAAAAAAGCACACCTGACAAACTATTTCGAGTGCATAAATCTGTATATTTGCCCTTTGTACACTATTTAAAGGCACAAAAGCTTCACATACACATAAACGCACAAACATAAAGGTCTTCAGCTGATATTCACACGTGAAAGGACAGAAAGAAGTTTAATTTATATTAAAAGTGTCAAATATGTTAAACACATTCTATTCAGTCTTAAACAAAAACTAAAGCGTAAAACACCAATAACACAAACGGTCTGAAAAACCAAAACAAGAGAGGCTACCCAAAAAAAGTGCTTAAAAAAGCATCTACTCTACCTCAGTGACCCAACTCTGCCTTTAAACCACCGCATTCCAAGGTCTGTTAGATGTACAAGCACCAAAAAAGTTCATGCCACATGCGGATCACCCCTGTCATCTGTCTTTGGTTTGTTCCGAAGTGCTCCATTCCCAACCTACTCCAACCGGATAGTTCACAAACAAGGCAGGGGAGGAGACTCGAAGAAAGGGGATGAGGGCAGATTGTTTGTTCTTCAAACAATGGACAGATAGAAACATGGTAGAGAAAACCAGGAAGAAATATAGAAAGCATTTCCGCCACGGCTTCTAGGATGTGGGAAGAGCTTCGACAAAGATGCACAGTGACTAACAGACACACACCTTTGCTAAATTTTTTTGTATCTCAGACATCAGCTGATATATTTAGACACCTGTGTTTGAATAACAATCACATGACACACATATCATAACTTGTTTGGTGAGGGAAAAACGCAAGACAATGATTGTTAAAAATGCCAGTACATATTTCTACACTGTACGAATAAATGCTTCTTGGTGGACATGTTCACACCCACTCACTATAGATGGTGAGGTGAATACAGGGAGGTATATGGGCAAACAATCACCTAACATGTGCTGAGGCTTTACAACATTCCAGTGCTTTGTGAAAAACTTTTAACACACCTCTTCTTAATGTTGGATGACAAAATTTACATACCAAAGGAGGAAAAAGACTGCATAATTTAAACATTTTTTGCATGACCTGAAAAGCCTGATAAGACTGGTTATGAAAACACGTAATGAAAAATTGACTAAAAGTGAGTTGAAGTTTTTAAAGAAATTTGTCGAAATGTGTTTCACAATGTGTTGAGGATGATCTTGCACAACACAAGATAATTAAAATAACTGTGATATATTTGTAAAATTTTAATCAACAATGACAGTGCTTGTTTTGTCAGTGCTCCATCAGATTAACCTAATGACAAGAAATTGAATGTTGGTATGGTTAAACCCTCAGGCTAACATGAGTTCTGGTAGTCAGCATCTATTTAGCAAAACAAACACACACCTTTTTGTGGTGCAAGTTAAAGGAGGAAACTAAACAAAGAAAAATGCATACCTTGACAAAGGCTACTTGTTTGGCTGAAATCCTGGTAATAATACACCATGCTTAGTTATAAATTTTCTTTAGCAATTTACCATCAAGCAACTAACTAACTTGTAATCGAAATATTTTTTGAAAATATGACTAAAACATATATGTTTTAATTCCCCAGAACATTGCGTTTTGACAACAAATTTTAATTAGAGTAGTCAGACCACCAAAACCCCAACAAATTGAGATCATACAGTAATGGTCTTCATAAAAAGCTTGAATACTGTGATTAATAGTGTGATAAACTTTGAATTGTATTCACCAAACACCATTTGAGATTAGATAAATAATACTAAAACTGAAAAAAGCCATAAAATAAGCACTACACAGACATTTTAATAATGACAATAATAAAATAAATTGAACAAAAACACAACAAAAATAGTCAAACTTAAAAAGTAAAATTAAAATACAAAATATAAAAATAAAAACTATCAAAACGTAAATAAAAACTATAATAGTATCTCAATGATAGAGACAATAAGATAAAAAGAAGTCTACATTTTTCTACTCACCGGTATATGGCAGGGTGGGGGGCATACATGTAATTATCCTCCAAGGCCCCACCCCCCCAGCAGAGCACATAATGAGCCATCACCTTAGCCCTGCCCCTTCACACCTTACAGAGCCAGATGACAGGAGCTCGCTTATAAACACAGCACATTCTCTACCCTTCCCTGAACCTCCTTTTGTCCAGAACTAGCCTGAGGAGGCTTCAGAAGAAATCTGACCCTCTGCTTCTGCAAGTCCCTTGAACTCTCATTGAAGTCTTTTAGTTGTCGTGTTCCTACTCCAAACTTTTACAAGCTCTTTTTGTGCCCATAGCAAAGTCAGAGGCTTGATACAGCTGTTCATCTGTTTTATTTTCTCTCGTTCTTTCTCGTCCCGCCGGCTGTTCCCGCCTTATGCTTGCCTGTTTGTGGATGTGAATGCGTGTTCCTCTCTTGTCAGCTGAGCTATTTTTCGCTGGTGGATATGGTCTGTATTTCCTTTCACAACAGTTTACTCCCCCTTTTCCCCTCTTTCCAACCCTCTCTTCCTCTCTTTGTCTTGCCTTGTTACTTTCGTCCCTCCCATTAAACTCTGCCAGTCTCTACATGGTTCTGAATACATAGTTTGTCTCATTAACAAATGATTAATATGTACAGAGCTATAGGAAAAAATAAAGGCCAGAATTATGTGTTAGAATAATGCTTGCTGTTTCTCCAATATCAGTGGCCTTTTGAAAAAAAATAATGGACAGATACAGCCCTGCTGAAACAGTAAGAGTTTCCTACTCTCTCTATTTAAAACCCTGAAATCACACGACAAGTTAATCTGCTCTCACCATGGAGACCGAGCGTGCCTGGCAAAGCTCCAGGTCTATCTGGCCCCACGGCAGGAGAAGGAATGTAGCGGATGAGCCAGGTATCAAAGCAGACAGTGTTGGCTTTCAGGCCCTCTTAATAACCACAGTAAAACTCAGATGAAACATCCAGACAATGTTCCTTATTGTAGGGGACTTGAAAACCTTATGCCACATTAAAATGCCAGTTTTTTTAAGTAACAAAACACTGTGAAACACTACTGCCGTCACACAAATCTTACCAAGTTTTTAAAGGTCAAAGCATACACTTTCTACCATCGACGCTAAAAATATTTTCTTGATGAACATTATTGTTTTATGTTTTTAGCAAAATCATATTTCATCAGCAAAAAACAAATATCCTATGAGAACATTGGACATTATACAATATTTTCAGTGTTATACTTCTAATTAAACCTCAATACACCTTCACTTTCTCTCACGTTTGATCAATTGCGCTCCTAAAAGCTTAAAAATAAAGGTGTTTAAAATGTTCTTCACAGCGATGCCATAGAAGAACCAGTTTTGGTTCTATAAAGAACATTTCAGTCAAAGGTTCTTTAAAAAACATCTTTCTTATCTTTTTATAATCTGAAGAACCTTCCTTTGCCATAAAGAACCTTTTGTGAAACAGAAAGGTTCTTCAGATGTTAAAGGTTCTTTATGGAACCATTTAGACAAAAAGGTTCTTCTAAGGCATCGTGAAGGTCTTTATTTTTCTTTATCTTTATTTTCTTTTCACTAAAAAGAAATATAGAGCCACTAACAAACCCACATGCACACAGGCGCAACACTGACGCTTTCATTTCCAGGTCAAGAAAGGGTCAATCAAAATCTCAGTAGCTAATGAGAACACATCACTGCTTGCCCTGCCCCCACAAGAGATTTGTGCCAGAATGGCAAATGAAAACTTCAGAAGCTTAAACGAAAACTTCTAAAGTGTAAAAGAAACTTTAGAAGCGTAAATGAAAACTCTGTAAGTGCATTTTTAAGTACATATCAACAAAATAACGAGGAGAAAACAGCAAAACATGCAGTGTATTAAAAATGAAGCCAAAGATTTTTGGTTTCAGACATTTAGTGAAAAATTGCATACATTTTTATTTATCACAAAAAATAATCCCATAGACTCAGAGCTACACTCTGATTTATTCTGACAGCAGACAGGAAGGAGAAGCAAGAGATTATAGGCCTAAACACAAATCTGACCCTGAGATTGTGAGTCAGATACAGCACTGGAAGGATCTTATGCAGTCATGAGAACTTATTTAGTCAGGAACTTCATCCTTATATGACTGCTTGCTACATACAGTTGATCTGTTCACATTACATTCATCGATGGCATCTGTGAGAGAAAATGTATTTGGAGCTGATTCCAAGCCAAAACAGATCGGTTAGAAGACAAAGTGAGCTGGCATTTCAGTAAAATAGCTCAGCACTGCTCTCTAGTGGTAAATACCCAACTAGATTCTTTTTTCGTAAACAAATCTTAAAACAGAAAGCCCATTAAAACCATTTTCAGTGAACAACTGGTTACTCAAATATGTTAAAATGAGCAAATTACATAGAGCTATGGGTACCATCTGTCGTCGAAACAGCTGTTTACATTTTGAGAGCAACTACAGCAGGAGTGAGTTTGTCTTTGTGTGTGTGTGTCTGCGCTGCCAGCTGTTCCTTTTCTAATGTGTATAATTACTATTATTCTTCCAAGTGCTTATTTCACCGGGGGTGTTTGGGGTGTTTACACTACACTAACATATCTGTTAACATGCAGTGATGAGATATTTATGGAAAATATACCCTGACCGCTACTAACCTTATGGCAGCATCTGTGTCAGAATCAGGCCTGCGGGCTTGATCAGAGCAGGATTCACTGAAGAATGGACTCTCTTCTTCACAGACACCGCTCTGGTCCTCCCTGTAGAGGTTCTGGGAGGCCACACACTCTGTGGGATCAGATGCAGCTGGTGGTTCGGGGGACGTTAGAGCAAAGTTCAGTTCGATGATCTGCTTGGCACTTTCACTGATCTGACTCTGGATCTCAGGAGTGAGGGTTGGAAAGTCAAAAGTGAAGACTGGCGGGCCACTAGGGGTGATGTCTTCACTGTCCAGACTGCTGTAAGAGGTGCCCTTAGCACGGTGTGACTCCATAATGCTCTCAAAGTGTCTGCTGAAAGAGTCCGAACCATCTGATGAGATTCGGCAGGGGCTGGTGACAGAGATGGGAGACTTCAAAGCCGTGTGGCTGTCAGGCTGGCAATCTAGGGGACTACAAGAGGAAAATAAGTCATAAATGTGTTCCTATGAGTGGTTCGTCTGCCTCATTTAAAATGAACTAAAATGATGCCACAGTACCTTCCTAGAATTTAAATGGCAGCTTTACATTTTCATGAATAAAGACCAAGTTAATACTGCAAAAAAATGTTTTGTTTTTGTTTTTGTTTTTTTTTTAAAGTTGACACTTTATTTTTCTACCCACCATAAAAATACATAAAGAGAAACTACTGAAAAGATAGGTGTCAACAGAATAACTGTAATTAGTCTGAAGATTCCCAACAAGTTTTTAGAAATCAAAATGAAAGTTATATTGTATATGTACATTTATACTATTTTTCTCAAAACTTCTGACCCCCTCGCACGCCATTACTGCCCTCCTGGGCGTTCCCGCTCTAATTGAATTTAGTCTTCAAAATGGAGGAATCTTCAACATATATCTTAAAGTTATCAGCTGTTGCCTATTTTGTTGTTCTTTTGGTCAAGTGAAAGTCCTCTGTTTTATTCACTGGGATGTGTATTATGGATATATGTGTGAATTCACAAATGCAATGGTGCTTAATTGTAATCTATTCTACACTCACCCTCTCAGCAGTCGACTAAACACTTCGTCTCCCTCAGGTGTGGCATTTTGCCTCTTTTTGTCGCCTTGCATCCTCACACTGGCCCAGCTCACCACCTCTTCATCTTGCAGCTCCTCCTCTCCATCTGTGTGTGGGCATAGCACTTCCTCCAGGGGGCTGCTGCTGCTGGTGCCTGAGGTGCCCAGCACACTACGGTTGCTCCCAAAAGCAGAGTCCACCTCCTCCTGTTCGGCCAGCATCACCTCATCAAGGTCTGTTTCCCTGTAATAGCGCAGGGGCACCGCATCTATGTCTGTCTCCGAATATTTGACACTACGTTTGATGATGCCCGCCTTATTAGAGGACTCCACTGTGGGATGATGGTTTATCGACTCCACGTCGACTTGCTGTACATTGCATGGGGATTTCGCAGAGCCAGTTGATTTAGAGTGTCTTGAATGTGTTGTTATAGTCCTTACAGGGGTAGACAAGGGTGGAATAGGTGTCGGAGACTCACTGGAACAACCACTGGAGGGTGCAGTGGAGGAGCCTGGAATGTGGAAAACCAAAGGATTGAGAACTGTCTGTTGACAGTAAACAGTAAATTGTTTTGGCCACATTTTAATTCTGTTTGCAGAAGTTATTATCTGAATGGGCTTACAAATAAGGACATTATTAAATTAACAGTTGTATGCGATTAGGCCCTATAGCTCAACTGGTAGAGTATGGTATCATCAGTGCCTAGGACATGAGCTTGATTTCCAAGAAATTCATATACTGATTAAAAAACTTATAGTCTGAAATTATTTTGGATAAAGGTATTTGCAAACTGTATGAATGTCAACGTAAGTGAAAGAAATAACCATCTAAAACAAGCATTTTTCAAGAATAATTCAAGTGACTCATTCTCTTCTAACCTCTCTCTTTGACATTAGTGAATTGAAAACACCTACACACAGTAAAGAATTCAGAACTCAATGAACCTAAAAATAATCCATCTGAAGGCCACAGGAATTATGGATAAATACACACTTTTTCAAGAAATGTATACACAACAACATAAAACCACAGAGAAAATCCAGCAAAGCTGAAACATTAATCCATTAAAAGGTAATTTAAAGTAAAGAGAGAATAACAACTTTAGAAGCGATGAGGGAAAAAAAAAAACAAGAGCCAAGTTTAACAGAAGAGGCAAGTCCTAATGTCATGCTTTGGGGATGAGGCTTGTTACATAATTGGATTAAGCATTCATTATGAGGCAAACAGTTTGTTTACAAGGAAAGGCAAATGAAATAAGAAAGAATGACATTTTAGAAAACTGGCTCCTAGAAGACTGAGTTGGTCATTTCTGAGAAATTCTCACCTTTTGTTTCATGTTGATCTTGTTGATCGGAGTGGGACCCAAACAGGAACTCCCATTTGGCACGAGCAATCTTCTGTGAGTGCAAAGAAGGCCTCAGCGAAAATGGTCCACTTTCAGACTACAAACAAAAATAGTGTTATCAGGCAGCAAAATCAAACAGTGAATCAAGGCATGAGATGAACCTAAAGATGTGTACCAAGATCACCTGTATGCCTGTGTTTCCAGAGTCCGGACCCTTCTGGCTGGTTTTGCTAGATGTCTCTGAGGATATGCAATCTTTCTCATGTAGCATGCTCTCTATAAGGCTGCCTGTGACCCCACTGGAGCTCTGTGATGCTGTACCACTCCACTCCTTGTTAGTCCTAGTGTCAGCTTTCATCTCGTTTTTCTGCATTGAGAACCTACAATGGTTCTCTTGGGAGACTGGTGTTGTTGGACTACTCCTCTTATGACTGTCCACCTCCCTCAAGTTTCCCTTTTCTCTGGCTAAGTATTCCTCTGTCCCATGCTTTTGAGTGGTCCAGCTTGGTGTCTCGAGGTCAGACCTTGTGAAAGATCTCCTGCTGCTATCTGGACTGTCTTTGTGACCTCTGAGTGTCCCATACTGCCTACGCTCATAGCTAGGTGTATGATTGTCCCTTGTGTACTGGGAAGGGAGGTGCCGATGCAATGTTGGGCTGTCCTTCCCAACCAACTGTGTTCTCTCTATCCGAGGGTCTCGTATGGGAGAGGATGGTATTACATCTGATCGGTTCAACCTTGCTGGAGCTGCTGGAGATGTACTTCCAATGTGGGGCAAAAGAGGGGTTGTTTGAACAGAGTGATGACCAGTCTTGATAGACTCTTGTTTCCTGTTGTGCTCCTGAACAGGAATGTTGCAATTAGAGAGAGTTCCAGGACCCTGGAAGCTAGCATAGAGCTGAGGCTCTCTTGAATGTCCCAACAGAGGACTGTCAGACCTTACTGTGTCTGTTGATGATGGGGTTGGTGATGGAGACCTCCTGGCTTCCATAAGTATGGAAAGTTTGGCGGCTTCTTCGGCTAGTTTACGAGCCATCTCAGGACTTGTGGCTGGAGATGCACTGCCCCTTTCACTCAGTTGGTTAGCTCCTTCTTCTACCTTATTTTTGAAGTTGGCCAAGTTGAAATTAACTCTGTGGGCTTGTCGTGGACTATCACTTATGGAATGACTGATTTGTTGATAGCTTGATGGTTGAGTTACAATCATAGCGGGTAGTTCATGTTGAATAGCTGTAGGCTTACCGGATGGTAAATTTGGGCGATGCCTATACCCTTGCACTCTTTGGTTTGAGACCTCCTGAGTGTTTGCAGTTGAGTGTGACATGTTAAAGTAAGCTGGTTTGGCATGGTTAGACAGTTGGTCTGTAGCAGGGCTTCTAGGAATTCTATAAAACTGACTATTCCGCTCATGGTCTGTTATTGTTGCTTTAGTGGGCAGGGTCCTAGAACTGCATGGTATCACCGGTGATCCAGACCAAGACCGACAGCGACGCTGCTCTCCTGTCCTGACATCATGACTTCTATCAGGACAGTTGCCTGCCAGTTTTTGCCTTAGTTGTGGGGAACCAAATTCCTCCAATGCTCGATGGGTGGCTTCTCTGGCAATGGAGTCAAGAGTTGCCCTCCTAAAGCTGGGGGTACCCATATGTGAGTTCCCTAAACCTTGACTAAGCTGTTTTGAATTACAGTTGTTCATGGACTCCAAGCTGTTGAACCACACTGGGTCACTGAGCCTTTTCCTAAGGTGAAGAGGGATAGCTCTTTCCTCCATAGTTCTGTTGAAAGGATTCTGAGGCTCGCTTTGGCACAAAGAGCTGTACTGACTCTCTACAGATTTAATTTTAGCTTTTTCGATGTAACTGAAAGTGGCAACAGATCGCCTTCCTTCATCTCCTCCCGTCATCTTAGTTGGGCTGAAAGCTTTACGAGTTCCACTGGGAGTAGGAGGGGCAGTAAACCGTCCTGACATGTGACGTTCCCTCCCAAGGAAGGGGTCACGTTCAGAAGGAGCACACACCAAATGACATGTATTTCCAGCGGGATCTGTCTGAAGGGCAGACAGTAACTGGTTTATCTCATCATAAGGTAAACGTTTCTGGTGTTGGGACACCGGTTGGTCTGAACCATGTCCTGGATGTAGCTGAAAACTTACAGAGTGTCTAGATGTTGATTTACTAGAGGCCAAGTTCTGGGTGCTGCTTCCACCTTTATGCAGGACTCCACGTGGGGACGTCCGGCCATGTGGTGCATTAGGGCCACCACACTGCGATGACTGAAGGATGTCTGGTGCTGTCAACATGAGGGAGTCTGTTTTCTCCACATCTCCCAGGTCTTTTCCTTCTTCATCAGTGACAGATCTCACCTCTACATACAGGTGAAGGATTTTACCGGACTGAGACATAACCAACCAAAAGCAACCTGCAGATCTGTCCTATAGCACAACGCCTGTTCTCTGCAATTGATTAATCACGCTGGTCATCTTGTATGCTCTAGAAGTTTGTTGCCATTCACATCTGAGAGTTTGGATGGAGTCCAATTTCATCCTCAAAATCACCTATAAGAGACAAACAAAAAGATGTATTTCAACTTTAACATTACATAAACCTCTTTCAGAACAGGTTCAGTATGACATGAGTACAATGACCAATATAACTCACTCTAAAATGAACACTAGCAATATAAGTCTACAGTATTTTGAACTCTCATTTAAGTCAACATTTCTTAAAATAACTCTCACAATAACTCTAAAGCAAAAAAATCTTGTGTAAAGAGAATGAACCACCTCGGCTCTGTACTCCTCCAAAACAAGCTGAGCGTGTTTACTGAGGGCAAGAGGATCTAAATGTGACATGCTAATTAAAGAATGTAAAGCAAACTCCACATACGTAAGCACCTCGGCATTGCTGGCAGTCTCTGCCTCACTCCCTCTTCATATTACATACATAGTGGTAACTAAAATCTACTGTAGCTCTCTCAGATGTACTGTATAGTAAGGCATAATATTATTACCTAAACAGAGATACTACCAAGTACTTCTCTTGCATAGTCAAGTACATATTAACTAGCATAGTCTTTCTGCTCATCCTTACCGAGGAAACCCTCGCTGGTTAGGTTAGCTAGGACCGGCATCCAAAACATAACATATCCTTGTGACCATATGCATAGAACCTCATATAAATCTTTCTCCTGTAATGGATTCAGAACGGCTGCATTAGACTGCAATCACCTTTACAAAACCTCAAAGTCAGTTCACGTTAAATGAAGTAAATCTGCTGCATATCCAAATAGCTCAGAAGAGAGACAAAGCTGATCATTACAAAATGCCTTTGAGGCTTTGCTCTCTTTGATGCTCATAAGCCAGTGTAACCTCTCACATGCAAGTCTCACACAGCTGCTTGTGTTCTGTCAGCTCTTGTGAGAGCGGGGAAGTGTGGCTATGTTTGGACGTGTGCCAGGTGTTGCGCTCAATTGATTGAGTCGTACGCACTCGGCATCATGACCACCACTGCAGTTATGGGGGAGGAGGCAGGGAAGGATAGTACATAGTTTTCCCTCAGAGACCACACACGTACTTATTCACATGTATTGAAGTTCTCTAAGCCTCTCTTTTTTATTTCTCTAACATACACACACACACTATACAAATCCTTGAAAAATGCTATGCATCACATTCACAAACCAGACACTAATAATGCCACAGAGTCAAACTACACAGACAGGTAGAGTGACTAATACTTGAAATAACTCTCAGCCCATAATTGCAGTCAGCCTGAATGACAGAAGCAGAGCGTATGGATGTGAATATCAGATTTTCACATTCAAAGCCTTTACTAACCGCAGTCTTCCTGCAGTGCTTTAGCTGAAATGTGTTGACTATACTGTATGTCTAGTAACTTTATCCGTTTTAGATGTTCCAAGGTAACCTGTAACAACCTGAAATTGATCTCCCTTTAATTAACTCGTTGGATCAAATTCCTTAACTGAAAGAACACGCCACATTCATGACAAAATACTGTCAGATGTTTGTTAGAAATTAGCTAAAATTAGCTCCAAATGTATTTAGATGCAGAATGACTATTACTTTGTTTATAGTACTACTTTAATATATTTTTAAAATAATTAAAATAAAACAGTTTTTGGTAACAGTTTAGGTTAGGGAACACATATTCACTATTAACTAAAAGTTTTCCCTCAATAAACATGTAATTTGCTGCTTATTGATAGCAAGTTGTTGTAGTAATTATGTTTATGTACTGGGTATAGGGTTTAGAGATCTGGAATACGGTCATACAAAATAAGCCATTAATATTTTCTAAAAAAAAGTATTAATAAACAGCCAATATGCTACTACTAAGCACCTAGTTAATAGTGAACAGTGTTCCCGAATCTAAAGTGTTACCAATTTCATGATGAGTACTAATTAGTTCTGCTTTGCAATTACTACAAAGATTTTTGAGACTAAACCTACAGTTTTATTTTAATTAAGGACAAAAACAATTGAGCTTTCATATCTTTATGTATGGTGTAATTTTAAATTTTTTATATATATATATATATATATATATTATAAATCCTACTCACTTTCATTTATTGCAAAGCACACCCAACGTGTTTATTATTTATTTTGACTTTCCCAGTAATTTAAATCATTGGTGTACTATTTAATTTCTTTAATCACTGAAAATGACAAAATTAGTTAAGGAAAGTTATTCAAACGCATATATTTAATATATCTACTTTCTGTTAAGCAGACCTACTTTTCCTCTGCTGTAGCTAATAGGATTCCTCCAACCCCTCCTCCTGTCCTCACTCCTGTAACTGTTACATGAACAGGCACACAGAAACCAATTACAGTCAAACCCCTCCCTTTACCTGTTAACTCCCCTCTCAACCGCTCCTTCCCATCCGCTACACTGCAGCAGTGGGAATGCAGTAAATTCCCTCCTTCAGAGTCTTCAGAAAAAGATGCTATTCATGTGTATGAAGTCTCTGTGCCTCCCTCTCTTCTCCACAGAAAATAAAAACAGCTCTGGCCTGCCTTACTGGCTCACGCATACTGGATTTACGCCACCCACACGACTTAGTGCGTCTTCTCCAATGCCACTCCCCCCCCCACACTGAAAACCTGTCTTAGCCCAACAGGACTTCCTGCACTCAACCTGTCACTCATGTTCTTAAGACCCACCTCATTCTAGAAATAAGCCAATCAGGTGCGCCAGCTCTCTGTCTGTTCTGTGAAGTACTGCATTTCGCAGTAACAGAGTGACAGATGGCAAAAGGTTCAGCTCTGCAGAGGGGGGCCTAGCCAGAGGAAAAGCCCCTTGTAAATAGACTTATACAGTAACAGGGGTTGATAAAAGGCCACTGGGATTACAATTAGTGATCTGAACTGAAACAGTCCTGAGCAGACACTTTTGTGAATTTGTAGTATATTAATACTACTAGCTGCTATTGTTTTACTGTTTGTTTGTTTGTTTGTTTTTTACAATAGTTCTACAGCCTAATACAATTATACTTCATAGTGAACAGGACATGACTGTGATGCAACAGAACTGTAATGATTAGCTGTGCTTGCATTAGCGTAAACTCTTAGCTACTTACAGATTATCTGTAAGTGTAAACAGCACTAGGTTGGTGCTTTCTGTTCCCAGAATGCATTACGGCATGAAAAAAATGTAACTTGTTGTTTTCTTTTTTTACTTTATTTGCTGGCTTATGTTGTCATTTAAAATGTATGCCTTTATTCATTTTGTTTGCTGAATTACAAAATAATGTATTTTAAAAAATGTTTTTTTGGTTACCAATGTTCTTTCAGATAAGGAAGTAAATTGTTGATTTTTTTTCCAAAATATCTTTTTTTGTGTGTTCCACAAAAGAAAGAAATACAAGTCTTGAATGACATAGGTAGAATGAAATAATTACAATTTTCATTTTTGGGTGGAATATCCCTTTAAATAAGTGGTTGAGAATCTTTTTTACCTAACAGATCTTTTTTGGCTTCATTTTTTCAAGAGCAACAGTAAAGAAAAAAAAAAACATTTCAATAATAGAAACTTTTATTAGGTCCCCTAACAACTATAAACAAACAAACAAACATGCAACAAACAATAAATAACAAGTTGCAATATGAAATTAATTGTGCATGGCTTTCACTGTGAGGTTAAGTGTGTGTATATGACTGAGTGAATAAGTGAAGAACAAAGTACAGTGCTTACATTGGCTGTTTATGTGAATAAGATATTTAGAATAAAAAAGACACATGCCTCTTAATGTAGCTCTTGGCAGGACTCAGCCTCAGCAATGTGATATACTAGCCACTCAAATATTTCAAACATTCAGCACAGTATATGGGCTAACAGCACTGTGCTTGCTGCCTCAAGAGGATTGTGTTACATAAATCAGCAAAACTTCAAGAGTCAAAGCCATAGTCTAGTGGTTAGTGTATGTGCTTCAGACATAGTGAGCCATGGTGCTCTCATTCATACTCTCTACAATTTCCTGTGCTCCTTTAGATTAGTATTTGAGTAGCTGACATGACGTTATTACATTTTTTAATATTGTAAAATCATTAATCAAGTAATCATGCTCAACATTTTTATAACCTCATACTAACTGAGACTATATCAACTATTTTTATGTAGAAAAAGCTGTAAGTATTACATTTTGAATCCCAGTTTATTAATGTGGTCTTTGGATTTTGATGTCTAAAAAATCTATTGACATCTAATATTTACATCTATTATTTCTTTTTTATTTTAAGAACCAAAAAGGCACATTATACTATGAAAATATATTTTTAAAAAGTTTAAAAAAAGATTATTGGAGTATGTTTTACTCCAATACTACACTGAACAAAATTATAAACGCAACACTTTTGTT
>SCHK01044975.1:0-22688 GCA_004124795.1 Poropuntius huangchuchieni
GTATTGGGTAGGATTAGGGATGTAGAGTAAGTTCATGTATATATATATATAATAAGGCATTAATATGTGCTTATTTAGCACTAATAAATGGCTAATGTTCTAGTAATATGCATGCTAATAAGCAACTAGTTTATAGTGAATAGTGTTACCTAATCTAAAGTGTTACCAAATTTTCTTTTTTAGGTAAACTAACCCTTTTAAAGTAAAGTGTCAGTCTAGTGCGGCTAAACACATCAAGTTAGACATAAAGAAACCACTAGTCCTGAACGTAATGAAAATTCTTAAGCTCATATCAAAAGTTGAGTTTTACACTAGCTGTCTGATCTTATTTGTGAAAATATGTTTTACAATATTAACATTTTACACACAAGTTTAACAAGCAAGAAACAGTACTCACATCTCTGCAGTGAGGCACGATACCACCAGCAGACATCCCTCTTTGCATGCGCTGTGGCAGAAGATGCTGTGGCTGAGGTGGCGTCGTGGGTTGCATGCTAGCATTGCGGTATCCTCCCACAGCCAGAGGACCCAGCTTGGCCACAGAGGGATCAGGGTCAAAATGTCGTAACGGCTTGGTGTTGTTGAAAGAGTATGGTTCTGGACCCATACCAGCTGTGGTGGTCTTGTTTAGTTGCAGCTGCGAGGGCTTTCCCTGCGCCTGCATTAGAAGCTTGAGGCTACTGGGTGGCTGGTTGGATGTGATGGCCTTGAACAGCTGACTAGACATTGCAGGTGCTTGATTATTTTGCGAGCTGAAAAGATGTCCTTGTGTGGGAGGTTGCGTTCCTGGTTGGCATTGCCCAGCTGGACTGGGATGTTTATCCGGCCGGTAAGGAGGTGATGGTCGAGTGTTGTTTGATGTTGGGGCAACACCAGGAAGATAACTTGCCTGAGAACCTTGGATTGCAGTGCCGGAAACTCCTGGTGGGCCATTTCCAGACAGAATGCTGTTCTGAGGGCTGAAAGGGGGCTGAGCAATTGCTGGGCTGGCTAGCTTTTCTGGCCTGTAGGGTGGTGAAGGTCCGTTGGATGGGGCTGGAGCCATGCTAGAGATTAGAGAACTCTGGGGGCTCTGAATATTTCCTGCTGGGCTGAAGGGCTGCTGATGAGGTGATGAGTTAGGCAGTTTATCCCCTGGTCGGTAAGGTGGAGAGGGACCAGCCCAAGACGTACTCTGCTGGCCCAATCCAGACAACCCCGACTGTGCAGGTGGGGGACCTGCACTGTTGTTAGAATGATGCTTACTATTCGATGCCATCTGCTGAAGCTGTTGAGCCCGGGACACTTCATGCCAGTTGGATCCGGGCCGGCTTGATAGGGCGGCAGAAAGCATGGGTGACCGTGCTTGATTTTGCCCTTGAGAAGAGGAGGAGGACAGGGGTGATGCTGAGAGTGGAGACGGAACTGGTTTGGAAGGATGTGGGAGGGTATATGGTGCCCCAGCAGGACTTGGACCCACCTGAGGGGACCCAGCTTGAGAGAAACCAGGGGACTGAGTGAGGTGGGCCTCCAGGTGCGACTGTCTCTGTGGAGATCTTTTGGGAGTGCCATTACCTTCTGGGTGGACAAAACCTCCAGCACTACTTGCCTGGTCATCACTTTCTTTTCCTAAGATCTTCTCGATGTCAAGCTCAGGTAAAGAGGGATCGGGGTTCTTTGTAAGTTCATCTAAAATCTCCTGCAGTTCTTGTTCCACCGAACTCCCATTGGGGTTGAAGTTACTTGTCAAGCCCCCTGAGCCTCCCCCGGTGCCTGGTGTTGCTCCAGGACTAGCATTTGGGGGCACGGAATATGGAGAGCCCAAATTGTTGTTGTTGCTGTTCAGTCGATTAGCTTCCAGAACACCCCCCTGGTTGCCCATCCCAGAAGGGAATGGGGGCTGAGGGTAGCTGGGGCCCATGGCCAGGGTGACATCTTCCAGACATAGTCGTTTGCCACCTCCCTGGGTCATAGACGTGTCAGAGACCCCGTTTAGTGATGTAGAACTCTCGACAGCCCCAGTCAATTTCCTCTTCAGGGATCCTGGCAGCTGTGGAGACACAGAAAAACACAGCCTTGTTATCACAGCAAGTTGCTTCAAGAAAAACAGAATGGTGACCTTCAAAAAAAAAAAAAAAAAAAAAAAGAACACACACAGAAGATTTCTAACCAGAATTGTTTAATGTTGTGTGACATCATTTACTAAGAGTCCAAATCTGGACATTCATTCACATTTCTCAAGTATATATTTAGTTTTTTGGCAACAAATTGATTGTTACCATAAGCTGACTGGTCTGTTACTGCCCGCAAATGGTCTGTAGGGATCTCAAGGCTCTATCTTTCAAACACTACCAGTATGAATGCCTGTTTCCAAAATGGGCTTTTTTGGGTCTGAGCCTTCCAAGGGCCCAGCTGTTGTCCAATGGTGCCAAAAGTGGGATCATTCAGCAGACCGTTTCCATTAGTGCGTGGGTCAGCACCCTGAACGCCTTCTCTCTTACCCCATCCTCCCCAATTCTAGCCCTCTGGAGAGCCCTCTTAGTGGATTAAGACTAAAGAGCCGCCAATCAAAAGCGCCTCATTCACATTCAGAATGAAGATGTTTGCAAACTTGCAAATCACATAATATAAAAGACAGAGTCTGGGCATTTTTTTAGATGTGTGGCCTCTAAGGAACTCCTATTATCAAAGCAAAGCATTGAATGAAACTTAAAACAGAATGCTAGTAAACTAAAACAGTAGGTGTTCATTCTGGTTTTACAAAATAAACCAGAAAAATCAGGTATTAGCAGTGTCAGTTCATGAGAGCAACACATTTTTAGCCTTTTTCTTTATCGTTTAAGAGACTAGTGGACTCCCAAAAGAGAGGTACAAAAAGACAGACAGAGTAAGAGAGAGAGGAGATGGCTGGAAAGACAGTGTCTTGGTGGATCTTAGTCCCAGAGCAGCTAGAAATCCTGTGTGTTCCATGGCACTTTTAACCTTATAGAAAAATTGAGAAAGACAGAGATAGAGAGACGAATGAAGAAAGACCTCCAAAGAAATGGATTCTTGACGGGATGAATAATTTACTGTAACATTCCAGCTGCAGAAGAATGTGCAGTATTTTTTCATTCTTGTTTCTTCTTCTACATTCTCTCTATTTTATGAGGATCCTGACACCATTATCCATTTTTAAGCTCTTTCTCAGACTTGTAAAAGCCGTTGGGAAAACCATTACAGAATATTGCCTTGTACATATCATATAGAAAAAACATTGTTGACAGCTCCCTACATTTTATCCGCCTAGATACAATACAGGAATATATAAACACTACACCTCAAACCCCTTTCCCAAGAAGCTGGCTTGTGGACACTGCTAGTCCACTTCCTACAAAAGCACTCTTTCCTCCTTTCTCTTCCTTCATCCCCCCATTCCCCACCCCCTTTTTATCTAGGAGGTTTTCCACATAGATTCCTCTCTGACTAGAACAATGGAACTCTGGAGACACACCTTCCCCGGCATCGCCAAGCTGTCTGCGCAGTCCACCCTGCTGTGCATGTGTGTGTGTGTCTGTGTTTGAAAAAGAGACAGTGTGAACACGTGACGAAAAGGAAGAGTGTCTGTGCATGTGTAACAGAATATGAATTAATGCAGCCTTCATTTTAGAGCCTGTATTCTCACTGACACACACACACACACACAATTCTCTCTCTAATGGATGCCAATTTCACCCTGAGTAAACACATCAATACAGACACATCGACTGTCTCTCTCCCTCTCTCTCTCTCTCTCTCTCTCTGCTGGAGGGACGCCTTTCATTCGGTAGCGATCGGATTTGTCCCATTATGACTGACACAACCATCTGTCAGCACAGAGCGCTGGCAAGAGAGAGAGAAAGGGAGCAGACCTATCATCCACACTGCTGTGCATATTCCTCATAATTATGGCTGGTAAGGCATACATCTGATTGCATTGTTCTGATTCTCATTAAAGCTGCACTGAATACACACACACACACACGATCACACATATACACACATGCAGGATGCTAAACAAACAGAACGGTACCGTGATGAGAGAGGATTAGTAAATTAGTGCAGTCTGAGTGTGTGTAATGGTAGATTTCAATAATTGGGTTGATGGATTTGGTGGGTATTGAGATTAAAATAAAAAGCATCAAATAGTTCCAAAGACCAAAGTGTCAATTAGAACAATACCTAGTAAAAATACTACAGCTACCATCACCAATACTAAGAATAATCAATGAAAACCAACAAAAACTACACAAAAATGCACAGTAGTATGTTTCTTGGACTGCATACCATGTCAAAACCATGACTGACATTGGATGGCATGAATAGACATTCAGTTCCATACTAGCACCTACAATGCATACTCTACTAAAACACTCTCAAAGATAGATTTCCCTCCATTACTTATTTAGTGGCATAGCAACACCACCACAGAATCTACAGTGTGACCAGCAAAGCCCAATTTAAAATAATTAATTCAGTTTGATTCACTAAAATGAATCAGCTCATTAGAGTCATTTGTTATGTAGTGAATCAATAACATACAGCTCAACCAGTGTAGTCGGATTAACGCACTTCATGTTGTTAATAACCATGAATGGAATATGCCTCCTTTCTCTTTCACTGTAATAAACAAGTTAGGTCAAAAGTAATCTAAAAGTAATCTGATTATAGAACAAAACTATGTAATGTAATGGATTACAAACTAACCCTGTAACATATTACAATTTGTAAATGATCTCTCCAGCTTAAAATGCATTTATGCTAAATCTAATTTAAAAAAATTAGTACTGATTAGCAGTAAGAGGCACTAGAATTTACTCAGAATTCCTGGTTTTGTGTGTTCAAATCATTTGTTGTCTATTGTACATAACAGGTCTGTGTAGGGTTCTTTCTAGGCTATTATATTTGTTTCTTCATCCTTTATTCCTCTTGCGTCTGGACCTGGCTGTCATGTCCACACACACAGCTTTCCATGACGGCTGCTATCGATCCACCTCTGCAACGGCTGATTATTCAACCACTGTGTCCCTGTCTGTGCAGTCATCTGAAACGAATCAATGATTCAGAAGCTTTTGGACTCTTCACAGATGCCAAGACAAAGTTATGGAATCTTTGACACGTTATTATCTTAAATGACTCGCTCAGTAATTCAAATGACTGGCAAAATGACTATTCATAAAAAGTTCGCTTAACTTCAACTACCACCATTAATCAACTAACGGGATTTCACAGACTAGCAAAGTTCTAAATAATTTAAGTTATGTTCACTGTACTATTATTACTGACTGTGCAGTGACTAATTAGAAAAACATTAATTCAATTCAGCTCAGAAGAGCCAAAATATACTCACTTTTGGCTTGTGGAGAGCAGAAGGCTATCTGAGAAATGATTAAGAGGAAGATTTTGAAGAAAGCTACTTCTGCTCGTACGTTTCACTGTACAAAGAGGGTAATTAAGGACAGTCCCTCTTGTTAAAGAACACAGAAACAGGATGAGGAGTGCGTGTGTGAGAGAAAGAAAGATAGAGATACAGAATAGGGCAGAGGGAGGGTCTGTGCCAAGAGAAACAGAATGGGAGGGGTCTGGAGACACTTTTTGCGCATATAAACAAAGTTTCGTCTCATAGACCAACATAAACACGCCTAATGTGTGTGTGTGTGCCGGAAAACACAGTCAACCTCTCACACACTCACAAAGACAAACACCCTCAAAGAGGTGCTGAGATAGAGGTACTTTACTGATCCCTGTGGGACAATTAAACCCAAAAATGTCATTGTTTAGTCAACTTTCTTTCCTCTGTGGAACACAAAAGGCGAATTTTTGATTAATATCTTGGCCACTCTCTTTTTAAAATAATGAAAGTTAATGAGGATCAGGGCTGCTAGGTTCTAAAAGGTCAAAAAAGCACCATAAAAATAGCCCATACAACTTATTTGATATATTTCAATCCTAATATCATAGGATAACTTTGTGTGAGAAACAGACTGGTATGTAACATGTTATTCACAAAATATTTTGTTATCTGCACTTGCTGTCCTTGGCACACAAGAGAATAATGTCCAGTTTGTCCTTTTAAGTTGATGTTTTCAATCAATCATTTGATCCAGTACAGATAACTGGTCTGAATTTAATAGGTAAATCTGGTTCTTTTGGTTGACTCACTGACTCCCACCATAGTGGTTAAATCTCATTGGAGAGGACGATTATTTGTAAATAATGACTTAAATTTCAGTGTGTTCCTCGCATAATTGCTAACACATGACTTGGAATGAGAGTGTGCCATTTGGATCACTTTAAGGACACTTTGGAATATTTTTGAATAATTTTGTAGCTTGTAGTCCCAGTTCTCATTCACTTCCAATATACACACTACTGTTTTAAAAGTTCGGGGTCTGAAAGATGTTATAATGTTTATAAAGTCTCACCAAGACTGCTTTTATTTAATATTGTGAAATATTATTACAATTTAAATTTTTTATTTTAATATTTATAGTATTTACTTCTATTATTTTAATATCACACGACTCTTCAAAAGTCATTTTAATATGCTGATTTGGTGATTAACATTTATTTGTATTATTATCAATTTTGAAAACAGTTGTGCTGCCTAATATTTTTTAAGGACAGCGATACATTCTTTTTTCAAGATGATTTGATGACTGAAAGTTTAAATAACAGCATTCATTTAAAATAAAAATATTTTTTAATATTATGAATGTCTTTACTACGATGTTTGATTACTTTAATGCATCCTTGCTGAATAAAACTTTACTGACCCCAAACGTTTGGACAAAAGACAAATCAGGATATTCCTCAAACATTCAGTTTAAGTCACACAGAAAAAGAAAGTCATACGGGTTTAGAACAACATTAAGATAAATTATACAAATAACATTTCAGTAAATAATGGGAGAATTTTCAATTGGGAAAAACATCCCTTTAAGTGCATAACAGTGCTAGCGTGAAATGTAAAAGTCACAAATACTAAGGGAGTAAAAGTAGACTTTTAGCATGAAATGTGATGAGACACTTAGAGGATAGAGTGTTTTAAAGCAGTAAAAGCTAGGAGAGGTGAGACGGGGTGAAAACCCCCCCCCTCCTTTCTGAATAAGCCATCTCAAAGAAATCAGTGTGCTTGTGTGACAGGGAGGGGAAAGGAAAACAAGCGACTTCCCAGCGAAAGTAAACGAGCTGGCGCATATTTACACACAGCCGAACAAGAGAGCAAACACACACGTGCACACCCACGCACAAACCCGCATGCACACTGAGGTAGTTGCCCTGCTGAGATTAAAAGAGCAAGCTTTCTTCATTTATCTCTTTTCCCACTGCACTCTTTTTCTCTTTTCCTTTCTCCCTCCCTCCTTCCCTGTGGCATGTAATGGTATGCCAATCATCATTACTGTTTCCATTGTTGTGCCCTTAATTACCGCTGCCTCTGTGATGCCACTGTCATCTAGATATGCTAATAAACAAAGAATAGCCCGGCAGCCATGCGCCACTGCGTTAGTGTGAGCGTGCGCCGTGAGTATGTGTGTGTCGGTGTCTTCAGCTCGGCTCTGGTGATGCTTTCTGCCTCAAACTCTGTCTTTTGCCGCACGAGCACAAACGCTCATCTCACAAACAGGATGACCTTGCAGATAAGCATTTGTTCAGACGAGACCCGTCTAGTTACATCAATGTTAACTAAGGAAATAAATCACTAGATATTTTTGTTCCTGTATTAATGACAGTTTGTCAAGTGAAGAGTAGTGTAAAAAGTTATAGATGCTTTTGTATAAAGTGACTTACAGTGCAGTCATGGTACTGTATAAGTTTGATCAAAACTGTGGTGTTGCAAGGCTGTGGTCTACTGCCTGAGCTGTACAGTAGCATATATACTATTATCTACTAATCAGAAAAACTAGTCAGCAGTTCACATGAAGCTGGAAATATATTATGGCTTGATTAGTAAATCATCTAAACAAAGAGAAAAGGAACTATTCTCACAACTCTCTGCTAATACGCTGATGTTAAAAGGATCATACGGATTTTGTTGACTCGCTTAAAACAGAGGCAAAATTTGTTCTATACTGGGGATAATAAATCTCAGCTATTGGTGTAAAAATATTATACTAATAAATGGAGTGTATATGAGCTCTGCATTGTCCAGTTAAGTACATTTCTAAAGAGGAATACCTTAAAAATCACATTTACTATTGTAATTTAAGCAGACATTTTCATACCCAAAGTGACTAACAGCACATTTACTGCAGGGATTCTTCCCTTCGGAGCAGCCCTGGGTTAAGTTCCTCATTCAAAAGCACACTGGTGATGGGGGATCCCAATAATTCTGCACTTCATGAACAGCTAACAGACAGATTACAAGCCCAGATCTTCAATCTTAAAGCCACCAGCATCCCCGTAACACACAGAAACCCACACTGCTGTTCAAATCTTAATTAGGAAGCAATAATTGTGTGGATAATTGAATAAGGAGATGAACTGATTACAATTTCTGTGCCGTCATTTATCTTGAATATAATCTAAACACTAAAGTGTGACTGATTTAGCAACTGTCTCACCATTTGATTGAATATTACACCATATTACGATAATTATCTCTTACATTTCATGTATTTGTTGCCCATTTGGAATCCCAATTCCCACTGCCATATGCCAACTATATACATTATATCATTAAATCTTAGCTATATATGACAGTGTAGAATCAGTGTGTATAAATAGGACAGCCTGCATGCATAACAAACCATTTTGTACAAACAGCTTTGTTCATACATCATTTATAAGTGCAGTATGTATATAACATGTATTATAAGCTTGACACCTTAAATGATTTTAAGTATGTATGACTGTGTTAACTTAACACACATAATGTGTGTGTGTGTCCAGATGTGTAACGACAGGTGGGGTAGGTTTCAGACAGGATAAAGAGGATTAGGAGAGCGGGGAGTGAGCCCTTCCCCAACACCCCAGAGAGCAAGAGCTCGAGACACAGAGATAAAGAGCACAGCTAAAACAAAGAAAGACAAACAGTACTTATTTTTTAATCTGTCAACCAAAAATGTCCAACAAGTGAACTAATCGGCCCAACTAGAGATATGTTCAGCCCTCTCACACTTGTATATCACCTTAAAATAATACAACATCCTTGATACTGAATAGTCAAGACTACGGTCTGCCGGTCTGAATACAGGTCGTATTGAACGCTCTGCTCATTGGGTTCATTTGTCGTTCACTCCAACCAGTGAGAAAAAACTCAATGTCTATATGTTACAGACTTGAAATGAGCATGCAGCAGCAGTAGGGCGACACATATCGCATAAGCTCATGTGTGAGAAGAAGTCCTTGAATTCTCATCAGGAGGAAGAGAGAGTGAGATTTAGATAACTAGGGCACTTTTATTCTGAGTCATTGCTTGTTTTTCTTTCCTTTCTTGATAGTCACTCTCATACGATGTGTAAATGTTTGTTTGTGCGACTTTAGGATGTTTTTCCGGTTTTGATTTCAGTAAATGACGAGCAACAAGTTACAGAGAGATCAGACTGAGGGAATACCCTAAACGCACTTTCCGCTCACTTTCTCCACAACGTTTTTTAATGCACATCTTTGTCGTGATTTCCAGTAAAAATATCTAAACATTCTAAACAAGATTCATTCACCTGATAAGTGAAATTGCATAAGATGTACTAAATAAATAAATAATAAAAAACAACAACTTTGAATATCTTTGACATATATTCCAGACAAAAACAATTAAAAAAAAGATAGTTATTGTTAAATTCACCTGATAAGCAAGACTGCTTAAGATGTAAATTATTATTGATCTCATCTTGAGATTTTCCAAACATTTTTAGAAGAAAAATTAAACAAGACTGCAAAACATTATCACAAAAAATGCCAAATAACCTGCAAACAAACAAATAAATAAAAATCTGGCATTTAAAGTAATCATTTTAGAAGATAAAAATCTTCTTTTTACCCTTAAAATATTAAAGCTTGAAAGCATAAGCAAGTGAAAAACAATTGAAAAAATTCCATGTAATGCAATATCTAAAAAGTCTTAATATCTTGCACATTTTTGTTTATTAGCTAAATAATCTTGTTTATTATGTAAAAAGATGTTTCACTGAAAAACAAGACAAAAATACTCATTAAAACACGAACATTTTCCAGTTCAAACACACTGACACCAAATCAAGCGGTTCCATCTGTTATTTTTCTCGAAGAAAAGCGTGACTGTGATTTAATTCACTTATTGATACAGAATAACAATCCTAATCACAGAGCTAGAGCGATGAACACACACACAAACAGTCTCTGAGCGCAGAGTGCCGGAAGGTCTGAGCGCTCTGTGCTGTGTTCAATGCATGTCAATGAACTTGCGAGGAGTGAGCGAGCGAGTGAGAGGAGAGAGACAGATGCACAGCCTTTTCATAGCGAAAGATAAACGCAGGACTAAGACAAAAGGAAACAGAGAGAAAAGAAATGCAAGACAGCCCTTCTTTGTTTGGATATGCGTGTGTGTAGGCACATCTGTGTTCGCGTAGATAGGAAGTGTTCATTCAGTGATTTTTTTTACTGCGTTTGTTAGTCATCTTGACCAGACGCACAGTGATCCCAGTTGTCTTTCTCAGCCCGTTTTAACGTCCATCCGAGCACTTTTATTAATAAAACAGGAGAGAGATAGAGTGTGTGTGTTTGTGTGTGGCTATATATAAGAGCAGCTGCAGGGTAAGGCTAATTTAGCAGCTCTGCTAGTCTCACTGGACACTCCAGCTGCGTCAAAGCAACGAGACACACGCTCACACACACACACACAACTCAGATACTTGTCTTTTTCCTGAGACTGAGGGGTTTGACATTGACTACACATGAAGATTAGACCTAACACAGCTACAAACATGTACTACAGATACTATTCGACTAGATAACTCATAACCTGAATATACAGACGTAGGAAAGCATTTGGAATCATTTTCCCAATTCAGCTTGATTTAGTTGTTTTTCATTTAGGTATATTTTACTTATAATGTTCATTCGTGTTCTGGTAATGCTATAAATCATGCATTGCAGCATTTCAGAATGATTCTATTCCTGTAACTCAAACAGTAGATCTACGCCAAGGTCATGGGTTCAATTCCCAGGGAATGCATGAACTGAATGCAATTTAAGTTTTTTTTTTAACTAATTTAAACAGATAATTTATCTTTTTGAACTATTTATTAAAAGAACCAGCTCATTTCTGGAATTGTTCTACTTTGGTGAAGCTCTATGTTTTTGATTCACTAAAATGAATCGACTCAAAAGATTCGGACTATACTGGTTGTGCTGCAAGATCTGATTCACTAACTGACTCATGAATTGGACAACTCTCAATTGCAATGCTTGCCATTTTACATCAAAATCAATAGTCAAAATCTGATTTCTTTTGCTGTAGCGCTGGAGATTCGGCAGCAGTTCTGAGCGAGTCTATGTTTTGACATATAATTGTGGGCGGCCAGACACAGACTGTGTTTCTATAATCAGTTCAATTGCATTCGCCACCGGCACACAACATATATGTACAGTAAATATGAAGGGATCAATACTTAAAATAAAAATATCAATTTTTCCTCACTGTTTCACTCTGCGAAAAGGCTGTGTACGAGTGTTAACCCTCTGACATTTTGACCTCGTGACCTTGTAATCCAAAAATCTCCACCAATCCCCTCTCTCGCTGCCTCTACAGTAGCGTTTCATCCTCTGACTCACACACACAGAGTTTATCCCCCTGAGCAGGAGAGAAAGAGCAAATAGACTTAAAGAAAGATACTCAGTTTTGTATGTCTTCCTCAGATAAGAAAAGGCTTAGAGAGAATCAACTCGCCAAATCTTCAGAATCTAGTCTCCAAAACACACAAAGGAGAGAGACGGAGAGAGCGAGAAAGAGCGAGAAAGAGAGAGAGAGAGAGAGAGGGAGGAACAGAGGGAGTGAACAGATACTGTATTCATTTCACACTTGTCAGCTGCGAGAGCAGAATCAAAATGAATACAAGGCTGAATGAAGAATGACAGACAATCTGAAAGCAGAAAGAGAGAGAGAGAGAGACAGAGAGGATGGAAAGGGAGGGGAAACTGCTGATCCTGCTGGAGAGAAAAAAAAGGAACACACTCTTCCAAAATAATAAGCAACCCACCATTCATATTCAGCAGTTAACCAAAGCCATACTTTCATAGTTTCCCATTTTTATCATTTTATGTTTTTCCTGAGGTCTACTTAGAATGATAATCAAGGTTTTATTAACCTTTTTTTGGGGGGCTGCTGTGCCTTTAAGACTTCTATGTAAAACATTTAGGAGTAAGAATAAGAAATAATAACCTTAAAAATAAATAAAACAGACACGGACACAGACTTTTCTTCTTTGCTATCCCATTTTATATTTAACAGTGACTCATGGGTCAAGTTTCTGAGCGTTGTTGACATCTAAATTTGCGCAGTTATGTGTTGACGAATCAGATCAACATTAGAAGGCAGCAGAAGTTTCAATTATATAACTAATGCTGCATCTTATACAACTTACATTTTAGAAGGGTTTTGTGTCATTAAAATTTAATTTCTAACCAAGGCTGCATTTTTAGATAAAAAACCCCCCCCCACACAAATTACAGTAATATTGTAAAATATTTTTTAAATTGAAGTCAAACTGACCCCAAGACTTTTTAACGGCAGTGTATGTGTAACAAGATGGAAAAATATGGTACTATGTTGATTTCCTTATTCAGCAAATTTGTGAACACAGAAATGCATGCGAAACCAAACAGCAAAAACGTCAAAAGTCAAGGGTCGTGACCTTTTGAACTCTATAATGAGCTACTACACCAAATGCCCTCATTCACAAATGGTAGTAAGTGTATTCAGGCATACAACAGAGCGTTTTTAGTGAGTGTGTGTATGTGTGTCTATGCCCAGCTGCTTTACTGTAAGCCCGGCCCTCAGGGAAGGCCCCTTGAGTGTGACTGCCCACCCCTGCCTCCGTCTCTATCCCTCTCCCTCTCTCTCTCTCTCTCTCTCTCTCTCTCTCTTCCTGCAGTAATGGTTTAATGGCAGATTACAGAGCCTCTGAGGGCTGAATGGAAGAGTAATAAAATAAATGGCTTTGTAAGGGCCCTTCCCCCACAGAGAGCAGACCACCGCTGAACTCTACAGTTTAGAGGATCCCTGCAGGACTGCCTAATATCTACAAACCTGTACAGATAAGGACACAAATGCATATGTCTCTTTCTCATTTTCTTTAAACTCATTCAAACGGATAGACCTGTTAATATCTTTTATGTGTCATTTATCAGTTCATATTGCACTTCCGGATCCATTTTCATAATCCGCCAACTGTCCACCAACTCTCAGCCTTAGAAATTCAATTCTCTTCAGCCTCAATCCTTTTAGAAAAGTACTAAAGCATATCATTGTATTACCACTTTTTTTTTTTTTGACGGGATACCATGGCACTACTATGTTTTTTTGCGTGTATGATATATACGGTAATATCATGTTTTTGGACACAATGCCAGGACATGAAAAAAATGACATATATATGAAGATGGTAATCATTCATAGTCATAGTACACACACACACAAATCCACAAAATCCATCATAACCTTTAATACGAGTGTTGAATTTGAGGACATTTACATTATTGCAACAAGTTAACAAGGACTTGCTTCATAAAGATTTAGAAGAGTTGCTTCAACACCTGGCTGACTGACCAAACTGACTGAGCAAACTTAAGCAGGCATGTTGAACATGTTTCAATTTCTGAAATAAAATTCACTTTATTTTGGGGGGTAAAAAGTCAAAAATATCACTGAAGAAAAATGTTTAAATACTTTTCTTCATCTTTTTCTTGGACTCTCCTATTTGCCATTGACCCATTATTTTCACACCTATGGGAAGAATGGGGAAAAGTGTCTGTTTCTTCCAGATGTCAGGATATTAGCAGGGCGGATCGGCTTGACCGGAGGAAACTCCCTTTCATAAAGACCTCATTCATGCCCCTGAAACACTATAGGGCAGGGTGGTTGCGTGTGTGTGTGTGTGTGTGTTATATCATTCACAGCCAACAAAGTGCAAACAAAAGTTCACACATGCACAAACATTAGCATGTAAACACATACAGACACTGAAACAGATGTATATTCAAACTTTAACCCACCCAAGAGACACCTTCAGGGGAAAAATAATAAAAGAAGACATAAAAAGAAGAAAAAGAGAGCGAGACAGGTGACTTACATAGTAATCACTTTATTACTATTTCCGTTTTCATTGCTAAAAACTCAATCTACCCTTCACCCCCGTCTTTTGATCTGCTATCATACTGTGTTCACCCATCAGGTGTCAAGCTGCTTATCAGCATTACGACCGTCTGCGTGATCTGGGACAGGAAGAGACGTATCAGATGTGTTATGAAAGTGTCCCGTGTTTAGTGGCTAACGGCATCTAGGTACAACAATGCAGACACTCCTCTCTAATGTTGCATAAACACACTAACCTGAACTAACCTGCACTGAGCCAATTACAGTAGCCTGTATGTTCAGTGTGTGTGTGTGTGTGTGTCCAGAACAGGTGTACGTCTGGCTTAATCTCCTGTGCGGTTGAAGCCAGTGTCACGCCATGATCAAAAGGCAGCATTGAAATAAGGGTAAAAAGACTTACTCTATCTCTCTCTCAGACAAGCTTGAGCACAAACTCATTTGCTGCATGGCTGGAAAACGGACGGCGATATTGCCAAGAAGTGAAAAGGCAGGGGTGAGCGAAAAAGACAGAGTCGCTGAGACTGAGTGTCTTTTGTTTGATGAAGTCCCACCTGCAGCTCTACGGCCACCGAGACGCAGCTGGTCTCCTTTGTTTCTGTCCATCATCCCAGGCTCTTCCTCTGCTTATTGATCCCTTCTGCAACCACTATTCTTATCGTTTTCAGTTTTTGGGAGTGCAACCCTAAGCAGCTCTTTTTTATGGAAACTTGGTTCCACCTCAGAGTAATAAAAATACAATTCTAAAAGGTAATTGCAAATTATCATAATGATCATATTTTCATAATTACAAGAAATACATTTGCAATTGCGTGAAATGAACTCACTTTATTATTTGGAATCAAAACGGTGTCGTACTTGCAACTTCACATCGCAATTTTATTTTTCACAACTGCGACTATTTCTTGCAATTGGGCCTTTATTTCTCTTAATTGCGACTTTGTCCCTCATTATTTCAAAATTACGTCTTGTAGTTGTGCATTTATTTCTCATAACTACGACTTTGCTCCTTGTTATGGCAACTTCACTTCTTGCAAGTGTGCCTTAATTTCTCATAATTGCATCTCTGTCCCTCATTATTTCTTGCAATTGTGCCTTTATTTCTCGTAGCTGCAACTCCTTTCTGTTGTCTAAATACTTCCTATTCTGAACATTTTTTGATTCTACAGCCCTCCATTTTTTATGTTAACTAATAAAGTCAATAACCTTTTCTAAAGCATCACTTGAATATTTTACTAAATTCACTTCTCCAAAAAGCAACTGAATCCCTGAGCAAGTTAGAAATGGACATGCAAAAAAATTCTTTTTGGATTTTTCATCTATAATAAGATTTGACAGATGTTAAACAGAAGTAACCTGAGGTTACTTGGTGACCGGTTTGGATCGGTAGACTAGACCGTAACACCACTGACGCAAATCATCTTGCTTGTGCGTCAAGTGTGCCAGGACTATCAGCAGACTTCTTTACCTCTTAACCATGAGTCCCTAGAGTCTGTTTGCGATGGATTATGCTGTTCTCTGCATATGTCTCTGTGTGTATATAAAGAGAATGAGAGAGAGAGAGAGAGAGAGAAACGTCGCTGTAATAGCAGGCACACTGTCCTGACCTCACTTACAGACTGTCAAATGTACACACAGACATACACACACACACAGACACACACACAGTGTTCCCGTCTGTTCCGACCTTCACTGAATTCTCGTCATTCATGATGTCACAGGCTCATAGCTTCCAACGTAAGCGCTCTTAGTCAGCCTTTATTTTTTTTTTGAGAGAGATTAATTGAAACTGACAAATACCATGTGTTTTGATATGGCTATGTTCAAATACTGTATCTGCACCTTTTTAAACAAAGTTTGTGTGCTACAATTGAAACAAGCACTCTTATAGAAAAACATTAATACAGGGTTAAATCTTTGCCATAATTTATCACACTACCTTTTATTAGAGCTAGATGGTGGCGAAAGTAGTTTAAATAGGCAGAAACAATTATAAATTTGCCAATAAATATCCAATATACAAAACTTCTCATAATTACTACAAATAAATTTGCAATTGGATGAAAAACTCTCATTATTGCAACTGTCACAATTCCAACTTTATTTCTCGTAATTAAAAATCGTCTTCTCCTAATTAGTCTCAGCCTCAGACGTCACGCCCACGGACCGTTGGCTGAACGTCTGATGCATATGGCACACAAAAGTGGAAACACTTCAGGAATTTTGAAGTCGTCGTCGGATTGGTTGAATTATACAGGATTTCTGGGAGACGCGTGTGTTGCGTTCTTTAACGTTCCACCTGGAAACAAAGATGCCGTGACCCCCTGTCGTGTTTAAAACTGTGATGACGAGCACTTATCAGGATCAACTAAACGCTGTATTTTCAAAAGTATGTGAAATATTTAAACTTCGCGGCATAGAATCTTTAAAATACGTTTGAGAGTTCTCCACACCGGTCTGTTATTGTGGTGACATTTCTACGCCCCGAAACCTGACACTGAATGAAATGAACTGTGATTGGTTGTTTGACATGGGCAGCCATAGATTCCAGACCTTCAGCCATCAATCTAAAGATCTGGCTATTCGAGACTATCTCCTAATAACTGGATTAACAATTGGACGAAAATCTCATTTTATTGTAACAAAAAATTTCTCGTATATGCAACTGTCAAAATTTTGACTTGATTTCCCATAACTGTGACTTTGCTTGTTGTAATTGTGATTTTTTTCAAAAAATAACTACAGTAGGGATGCACTGACATTGGAATTTGATAACTATTTTAATGGGTGACAGCCTATAAATAGCCAGTATTATAAAGCTATATATTTTCGTAAAAAGAAAATAAAATTAAAATGCACTAAAAAGCTAGCATGCTACAAGTAAAACAAAGGTGCTCTTAAAGGGGTACATTTTGCTTGATGATGGCAAAGGTAGTCTAAATATTAAAACAGGCAGAAAAAAAAATCAATATCAGGCGAACATATCCAATACTTATAAATTCTGATACATATATTCACCCCAGATACACATTCACAAGCATCCTACAGACTTTTAAAAGATTTACACTTCTCAGGAGTGTTGGAACGCAGGTGTATGGGTGAAAACATGGCTCAAGGGGCACTTTCACTGGAAGACAGATCAAACACACAAGCGGTCACTCAATGCCTATTACAGGAACCTGGATATACATTAACAGATACATACAAAGAGAACACACCCGCCAAACAAACACACATGTGTCCTGAACAGAGGCGTGCAGTAGCACTGTGAGTGTGTGGGAACGTATGTGTGTGCATGTCTGATTGTTTCCGACAGGCGGGAGAGATGAGAAGTGGCAACCATGTGCACATATGTATGTGTGTGTGTGGCACTTTGGAAATAGGTCAGCTTAGGCTGGGTTTAGTGGCACTAGGCCCAGCTCAAGCAGAGACGAGCCCTGGGGCTCAAACACACACACACACACACACACGCATGTACAAATACACACACACACCTCCCTGCCAGCAAAGACAAAGACGTACAGGCATATTCCACCAATCTACACAAAAGAATTCAAAAGGAAATGCAGATCCAACATATACACACAAAGAAATAATGGATTTTACATGCTGAAGGCTGTTCAGTGTTAATCTCGCCAATTAAAGTTACAGACGGAAAAAAATGTTAGTCAACGATAAGAAAATGAAACAGAAATGCACATTAAGATGATAATTAAGCTGTTAAAATAAAAAATGATAGAAAAACTCTACAAAATAGAGTAAAATTGACCAAAATACAAAAAAATAACAAATATGTCATGACAAAATATTGACTACATTTAAAAGATATTTCCTCAGAAGAAAAACAAGTCTGAAAAACAAAAACCAGGCTGTTTAATTATAAAGATTACTTAATTATAATGTCTATATTATTGACCACGGGAGCAGCTATGAGCTCAGTTACACTGTGATGGTCTGAACACAAAATACACACAAACACACAAGCTCTCTAATTACCAGTGCATGGCCAGTCTCCTGAATGTGAGGAAAATAACACTAATGAGCTTCACCTCACTGTGACATTAACACAACCTGCTGTCTGCCATCACACACACGCTTGTGCTCATAACTCATAAACACACACCTATAAATCAACACGATGGTTATACAGACAATCATAAAACGCATTAGCGCTCACACACACACACACACATACAGGCACGCTAAACATCATAAATCTTTATTCCTACAAACATTAACCTAAGTAACCACATATAATCCGAAGATGAAAACACACTGCGTGCGAGTGCCTTTTAAAAGTGTCCACGAGAGAGCTTTAGACTGTGAGGGTAGAATGTAAAGAGTGGAGCAGATGAACAGATAGTGAGATGATAAATGAAGGGAAGTAGTGAAGAATGGAGAAAAAAAAAAAAAAAGAGGAAGTGCTTGTGTCTGTTGTACCGGCTGCCCTTAGACCATTACTAAGGGGATCTCCCAACGGACACACTCACACACACTCAGAGTCAAACAAAGGACAACAGGAACAACGAGTGAGAGAAAGAAGGTGGGTGTGAGGTTTAGTAACAAAAATATGCACACATATACATCTGTTTCTTCTTGAAGAAAAACTCTTTTGTTCGTGTAAACGAAACCACATAAAGGGATAGTTCACCTAAAATGAAAGTTCATCACATAATTTATTCACCCAAGTCTTTCTTTCTTTAGAGGAACATGAAAGGAGATGTTCTGAAGAATGTTAACTCTGCACTCTTCAATACAATGAAAGTGAATGGAGACTGCTGCCATTAAACTCCCACAAAAAAAAAAAACAACACCTGTGTATCATATTCCAAGGCTTCTAAATCATATAGCATCTTTGTGTATGATGCAGACTGAAATCATATAGACATAATATAGACTACAGACTCGTTTTATTGCTTTTTTGGATATTTTAATGTTCTTATCTATATCTGATAATATATAAAATATATAAAAGTGTGTTAAAGGTTACCAAAGCAGCCAGGATTCCATAAAATCAAATCAAATAATGAAATAAAATATGTACACCTGTCGACAGCTTCTGTTCCTATTTACTTTAACTGTACTGAAGCATGAGTTTCTGCAGAGTATCTTTAATTTGTTAAACAAGGAAAAAAAGTCATAACGGGTTATGGGGGTGAGCAAATAATGAATTTTTCCCTCTCTTGTGATCTGAAGAAGAAAATATTCTGTTAAACTGCTGCAACCAAACGAGCTTATTAGACAAATAAGTTTCCTTTTTAGTCCAGGAGGATGCTTTTCAAAAGACTTCTGCAGAAAAAAACTCGCCCACATACATATGAACAAACAAATGAAAACTACCAAAGAGAGTGGATGTTAGTGTGCGTGAGTGAATGAGGAAAAAAGAGAACTACGAGCAGGAATTCTGCACCCAAGGTTCACCAAATCCTAGTCCAGCCAACAAGAGAGCGGAGGGAATAAAAGCAGTGCAAATTGCCTGAGTTAGTGCTGGAACACACACACACACACAGAATCACTGGCTGTCTTGCTGGTCTCAGCCATCCTGTGCTGGTTGTTAAAGCAGTATTAATATTCATGTCGAGGGCTGCTGCTGTCAGTGAGGCAGTTTTAAATGAACACTCCGACCTTGATCCAATCCATGGGGTCTCTCCTTATCCAATACAAGAATGTGACTTCAAGGCCTCCCTCTCTCACTCTCGTTCTTTTTCTCTCTCTCAACACACACTTTTCCTCCATTTTTCCCTCTCCTAACCTCTCCCCCTTTCACCCCTTCTTTCCTGATTATGCAGACTTGGAGCTGGTGCGTGTGTGTGTCTCCAATCTCTGTTTGATTTTGCTCACAGACAAGAACGGATCTGCCTTGATAAAGATGGCTGTTCAGAAAGAGCCACAGAGGGATTCAGATTACCTTGATCTCTCTCTCTCAGTTTCTTTCTCCTCGGTTTTTGTTGATGAGGTGGGTGTGATACATTTTTTAAACCTGATATTGAGAAAGAAGAACAAAACCCCCGACTTCTCCCAGTTCTGTAGTGAAACGAATATGAACACTGTATGTGAAAAGCAGCATACAAATACACACTTGACTGGGAATATCTGTTCCATCGTGTTATTATTTGGGGTAGCTTGATCTAATCATGTTGTGTAAGATCTAACAAGAGTCTCTTTGCTATGACAGTACAGAAACTTGACCGTGCAAGCAGACAGTTTTCACTAACGCAGGCGACGCTGAGAATGCAACACATACTTGTACTATGAATTACACTCTGACATGGAAAGCAACAACACATGAAATCAATCTTGCATAGCTGGAAGCGTCTGTTTTCACACTCTTATGCAGAGTATGGCTAAATTCAGAATAGCATTGCATATCTTTATGCCAGCAATAGTAAGAGAAGTAGTATGCTATTCTGAATTCAGCCAACGATTCAGGCTTAAGGATAAAAAAAAAGCTTGAATGAGTTGAGTAAATTACTTAACTTAGCTACAAGCTCATTTTTCCTGCAAGTTGTCGTGTATTGAGGCAAAACATTTCATATTATTATCAATTAATTCCAAGCTGCTTTTAGTGTAGCAGCTTTGAAAGAGGGACAGTGTGTTTGGGTCAGGTTTTGCCTAAACTGTGAAAAGAATCGAGAGAACCAGCTAACGGTTCCGTAAATATCTTATGAAGAAAGGTTTGTGTAAAGGTTACGTGACAGATAATATTATCAGCTCACTGTGAAAACAATAGAAATCATTGGAAAGCCTCCATGGTGTGTGTGTGAGACTATGAGTCACAGCAGAAACAGTCTCTAAATGGATAACAATCCAGACAGAGAGTGACAGTTGGACAAAGCTTGTTCTTTCTCATTCCACACACACACTTGAGTAGACACTTGTCCTCTGTGGTTAAGGTGTATACCTCCATTCCTCACTAGCCGTCCGCCTCAGAAGCTGTCTCTTTTTCTCTGCAGGCTAAATGATGGATCAGCATTAGTTGGGTCGGCCTGCTCTAGAGCACTCAGATCAATGTCCACCAGCCCAAACGGACAGAGTCCACTGCTCACTTTATATATCTGATGCTCCATCCCTCCTTCCTTTATCTCTTCTTTTTGGACTGAATGCGGTCATCTGTTCTTTCTGCCTCTTCTCCTCCACCTTTCCATCTCACTCTCTCTCTCTTTTGGTGGAACCCCTTTTCTAATAAATCTCATGAATGGTTCTCTCTCAGTAGCTCTCTCTTAAACGCGTCACAGCAATTACAGCACTCGTAAAACGGCGCCATATAGACCTAGACCCTGTGTATGTGTGTGTGTATGTGTTTGTGTGTGAGATAACGTCCTTGAGGGGGCAAGAGAGGAGCTGGTTATTGATTGAAGGTCCCTGTACGACACATAGGCTTTTGATTTCTCTTGTAGAGCACTGCTTCTGCCTTGTCCTCCCAACAGTATTCTACGAAGTCAAATAGAGTCAACTATTGACTGCTGTTCACCTATACCATCAAAATGACACAGTCTTGACTGTTTCTATAGTCACTTTAGATTGCGTGAAAAAAAACATTACAAAACTGGTTAAAGCACTAGCTATATGAAGGTCTGAGTTTAATTTTCAGTCTGCGTTAGGTATTTGGACACATAAAAATGTGAAATTACTGTTTTTCTATTTCTCAACGATGTTAGCACACAGCATGATGTCAGCCTTTGTGACATCACTTTTTGCCGCCAAAGGTCCTTTCCCGTGGCCTTATATCATCTCTTTTGGTGAAACGTGAGAAAAATCTTGTAAAATGTCTTTGAAGTCATGATGAAATGGAAGTTCTTCTATACTGTGGCATGCATCCGAGTGGAATGAATTAGCAAAAAAGAAAAAAAGTAGTTTCTATTTGGTTCTATCCATCATTTGTTGATTGGACTTTGAGATGTTGGACTGCACAATGAATGCAAGCTTGAAGTGGATTGTGGAGGAATGGGTTTAAGTGGACTAAATGATGGAAAATTTCAGCATATGTAAGAGAGATGTCTGTTTTTATATTGAGTTTTGAATAAACATTACACTAAGGTCAAAAACACTTAAAAATGTAAACATGCATGGATGAACGGTACACAAATAGCCAAATTTAAAAGGAACACTCCACTTTTTTTGAAAATAGGCTCATTCTCCAACTCCCCCAGAGTTAAAAAAGTTGAGTTTTACCGTTTTTGAATCCATTCAGCCGATCTCCGGGTCTGGCGATAGCAATTTTAGCATAGCTTAGCAGACCAGAAACATCTCGCTCACAAATGACCAAAGAGTTTTGATATTTTTCCTATTTAAAACTTGTCTCTTTTGTAGTTACATCGTGTACTAAGAGCGACGGAAAATGAAAAGTTATGATTGAGAGTATGAGAGTATAGTTCCTAGCCATATTGGCCTAGAAAATCGT
>SCHK01044976.1:1174-11940 GCA_004124795.1 Poropuntius huangchuchieni
TTAAATGTTTAATGCTATTTAAATGATAGTTTTAGTATTTACAATATTAGTAATAGTTTAATGTTTCTCCTAAAATAAAACTGACGACATCTTAAGACAAAGCTGATATCTCCATGAGACATATAAGAGAATCACCCCTT
Organism: Poropuntius huangchuchieni; assembly: GCA_004124795.1. Taxonomy (NCBI): domain Eukaryota; kingdom Metazoa; phylum Chordata; class Actinopteri; order Cypriniformes; family Cyprinidae; genus Poropuntius; species Poropuntius huangchuchieni. The sequence continues at coordinate 1,315 of SCHK01044976.1, forward strand.
AGTATCCTGAACATAAAGTAACGCCTGTCAGAGCCATATCCTTGTGGGCAGCACATCGACGTGAAGGCACAACTGCACCTCAGACAGTATGGGTTCGAATCCCCGCTAAAGGTACTTTCCTTCTCCTGTTCAATTCCAGCCTCAATTCCCACCTGTCCAATTGTTTTCTGTCTCTACGCCTACTGTCATGACCATTAAAGGTAAAAAAAACAAAAAAACATTGCAATAAAAAAGCAACAGTAACCTCTGAGCAGTAAAACATTTTATAATGGAGTCTTGCAAGAGATTACAGCAAGACAATGAAGAGATCTCCCATGTTTCTCACACGTTTCTCTTCCATTGTCATTTTGGATTCCTTTCTTTTCAAATGTTCTCATCTATCAGTTGTGTCTACTTGTATTTCTTCTAAGGATTTTTAGGTGAAACATCTGAAATGCTGTTGATACTAAAATGAGAGATATATGATAATCTCATCTAAGTCTCCTGAGCTTAAGCAACCACTGAGCAATACATTTTTCCTAGGGATTTAAGCTGTTAGTTGACAGAATATGATTCAGAGATTCGAGCCAGGTGGGTTATGCTTATGAAAGAGAGATTGTTTTAATAATACAATAAGATAATAAACACTGCATGCATGCCCCTCTTCACATTTTACTGTTCATTAGAAACCCTGTTTTGAGAACAGCACTGCCTTCACACACCAAGAGCTGTACCTACTGTGTAGAGATAAAGCTGGAGGTTTATTACCACTCCACTGCTCTCACTCTTTTTTTTCTTTTCTTTTTTTTTCTGGTTTAAACACACACACACACACACACACACACACAGTGTATTGGGTTCTCTCAGGTTTTTACACTGTTTCTTGTCAGTATACGAGTTCTGTGTGCAATTAATTCAAACATTCCTCCATCTGACAGTAATTCCAGCCTCCAATGTATTCACAGAGTTCACAACCCAGCTCCCCTCCCTCCCAGTCTTCATCATTCCTCCTCATTTTCTCATGTCTAACTAAACGATGAATTGAGAATTAAAGCAATGGTGTCTCTCTGTGTGTGTGTGTGTGTGTGTGTGTGTGTGTGTGTTTTGCATAGAGCCGGTTGTGTGCCATTCAGAATAGATTTTAGAAAATTTCCATTCCTGAATCTGAATTTAAGTAGCAGCCAAGCTAAATAAAGATGGAATGAAATTCAAAGAGATTAAAATACGATAATTGCAATGGAAAATGGTGGTTCTGCCTCTGAATAAAAAAAATAAAAATAAAAAAGTAACTGCGACTAAAAAATAAAAAAGTAACTTTTTATCTTACAATTCTGACTTTTTTTTTTCTCAGAAAAGCATGATATGAAGTCTCTCTCTCTCCCTCTCTCTCTATAAATTTCACGTGAAATAGAAGAGGAATTTCAGTTGTGCAACACAATAAAATGGTGCAGCAAAACTAAAATTCCTCTTTTGTTTGACAGTGTGAAATTCAAATAAAATTCCAAAACATTCATTGAAATTTCCTGACCGTGCCATAGAGAAAATGAAGACTAAAACCATTTTATTTATTTATTTATTTTTGCCTTGTGACATTATTTTCATGACATTTAAATATGCCCATCTCCTGAATTCTTATTATTATAATGTTGTAATGTAATATTAAAGAAATGGATAGATCATGAGAGTCATTTCCTGTACTGGCTTCAATATGCTAGTTTTAATTTAAAATATTGTTATATCCAGACTTTATTAATTTTTTATTACTGTACTACAGTAATAAAATTTAATGAGTATCATCAGTTACAACAATAAGGATTACAAACAAACTCAAACAGAAAAAATCCTAATGAAATTTCTGGTGGAAAATTTGCTTAACTCTCATGACAGTAACATTAGAGCAAATCACAACGTTAATGATTTTAAAATAGGCCTAGTTTTCTTTAAATAAGTAGTTTCCAGATGTGAAATTCAACTTAAGATGGTTCGTTTTCTTCCTTGTAGATGCAAAGTCTTGAGACTTTGTGTTTAACAGTTGTGTATAAGTTAAAATGATCCTTTCTAATATTGCCTCTCAGTTCAAAAGAACTGAAGCTTAATTTCCATTCTGGATATTCCAGCTAAACCCATCTTCTGATGATAGCTGGTTTGCATGGTGTCTAGCTGACATACATAGTTGTAGCTGATCATTTATGGTCATTACCTTTTTAACTTTATGTCATAAGTACACTATGTATGGGACAGTTTGTGACAGATAAATGTGTTGGAAAGATCAGTGCATTCACATGTGGACGTTAAAATAGCAGTCAATATTTTCATGCATTCAAAATGCATACATGAAAATATTGCTGAAGCAAGGTTACCTGCAAAAATTCACTACAAATCACACATTTGCATTTTAGTTAACCCCAATTTGCTGTGTTAACCCCAAAAAAACTGTATTGAAGGGTGTACTTTCCTAATAGAAAAATAATAAATAATGAGATGATGAAATAATGAGATGATTATTATCTTAATTGTTTCTTCTAGATAGCAGTGAGCTAAATGCTAAATGCTTTTACTTATCTCCTGAAACAAACAAACAAACAAACAAAAAAACTCTAAAAGAACAAAAAAGTAATCTTATTTGCCTCTACAGTTTTAGAAGGTTTTTAAACAATGTCACAAATTGTTCTGATTAGCCAAAACACCAAAGACAGATATTTTAGCCTGAACTGAAAACATTCTTTCAATGACCAAAACATGAAAGCTATGCTATGCATCTACTGTAAGCTACGCTGCTATTCTCAAAAACAAATTTAACTGAATGATTTAATTAGGTATGAACAATATCTGAGAACTCCATTAAGTATTCTGAGCTATGAATGAGCAACCTCAGAGCAATAAAAATGTCCCTTGGGTTATTTTAACCATTTTGAAAGACTGAAACACTCTGGATATTGGTATCTCTGCATTTGTATGGTTTGAGAAGCCTTTTTTTACCCTTTTGCATTTTACATAGAGGTCAGAAGATTCAGTTTTATTAGATTAAATTTAGCATTTTTATAGCCATTCAGCATTCTGGCATCAGGCCGAATGGATACGTTTTATTGGCAGATTTTGAACTCTATTGAGAGCGACTGTCAGTATTAAGATTGACTGACGGACTTTGAAATCTTCTGTCGCTAAAAGGCCTAGTGACACATCCACTAGCAATCCTTCTTTACACTGCCAAAATTCAAGTCTTTAAAAAGTTATTAAAACTGGCATCAAAATAATATTCTATATGCTGTTTAATTCGGATTTACTTTCTGTATTGCATACATTGGTATCTCTGTTTCATGACATTTTTTTTTTTTTTTGTTTGTGGGTGTATGAAGCTGAATCTTGTGAACAGTAGTTTTAAAACAGGCAGTAATATAATTTTCATTCACACTGTCCGTTCAGAATATATGGTATATCAGCCTGCAACACAAACACACACACGCACACACATACACTAGACAGTAGCTCTGATCCAACAGCTTGGGAGCTGCCTTACTGTCTAGTGCCTACATACACTGAGGAAAAAATGGTGTAGGATTTACTTTTAAACAATTTTCACGTATGTCATACTATGCCTGTGATTCCTTAAAATGCTGTCTCGGTGCTCTTCTAACCACACACACACACACACTGACAGAAGCATAAATGTCTTTGTCAGTTTGTGCCTCTTATTAAAGGTGCTGTGTGTCATTTTCTGACTGGAGTACAGCATAAAAATACCACAGTATATTTGTAGATATTTAGGAAACATACTAAGTTCACATACACTTGTTTCTTTGAAAAACAGCGCCACAACCAGTTATTCTACTTTTAAATTTTAGTTTTTGTTTTGGTCTGTGTGATTTCACCCACTGCCAGTTTACCTAACAGTATTTTGGCACCCTAGGTTGCCAGTTGGCCGAAAACACAGCGTATTGCAGCCATGAAAGCCATCAAACAAACTGGGTCAGAGATCACAGATTCTACCTGACCTAAAAAGCCTCGGCATCCAACTAAAAAGCTCTATGACCACAGGCATATTAAACTGTGGATAAATCAACTCATCAGCTTACAGTGTAAGGCTCATTGCCTTGCTCATTGCTGTTGTGTTGCCTCAATCTGGCAACCTGCCTGGCATCAAGTCTGAGGGGGAGGGTGTGAGAGAAACAACTCTCTTCAATATTTTGAATTTGGACTGCAGTACCTATTTCAGCTTCTAGCTTTCAATACTGCACACTACACCATTAACTGGTTAATGATGAAAACTGATTAATTAAATACATTTAAGGTGGAAGACTAAGCTGGTTTTACTACTCTGGTTTCTTCAAATCCATTCACTACTTATCAAGATGCTTTAACAGCTTACCCATTTCCTTTCATAGAAAACATCAGCAGGTCTGTCAGTGTGATGTATCTTTAAATCTGCAATCACTGAAAACTGTTAGTAACGCTAGCTTGTATCTGATTATTGAATATTCCCTTTTGCTTTGTCTACAGAACAACCTCCCTTTGGAATAAACATAAAATGATGAATGAGCGGTTTTCCTGACTGGTCCGGCAAAACAGAAGGGACTCCACTTCAATTAGCAAGGACATCTGAGGACGTTTCTTTCTTAAATCCAGAACTGAACACTGACAGTGAACAATAGCACATAATTACAAATAACTCCGTTTTGTGGCTTTTCATTCTGAGTGAGGAAGAGAACTCAGATATTTTGCAAGCTTGCAGGCCGTGAAGAGGTTTTGAAATACTGGCTTGCAGCCGAAGTGGTTAGTTGGAATTCACAAGGAACGTGGGTCCGATATTTTACAGTTTTTCCATTCCGAGGGCCATTTTATTGACAAAAATTTTATTTGATTATTAAAATGTTTCAAGCACTTCCTGACACATCTTTTTACTGGTGGAACCTCCCTATGAATCCCAACTTCCCTGAATCTTCTGCATGGGCTGTCACTTCTCTGGAATAAAACCACTCAGGATGTACAGTGTTGCATCTCTCTGATTCTCAAACACCAACCCAATGAGAAAAAGCATACTCACAGCCTGGCAATCAACAGTCAAACAGCAGGAAAGAGATCCAGGGAGTCAATGTGGAGTCCATTTGCTTTCACTGCCAGATCTCCCTCAGAGCTGAAACAGCACCTTCTCGGCTTTGGTGTCAGAAGTAAGAGCTCTCTCTGTGTTATCTCCTTCTATCCCACTCTCTCTGGCTAGCTTACCCTGATCCCGCTATTGACAGACCTGATGTCAAAGTCAAACTTAAAATGGTACGTTAGTCTTTGTTGTCCTGTTTTCCAATTACTTGGGACCACCAGAATTGTCAATTGATTTGGATCCTTATCATCTATATTACTGTATATAAGCAGTTATGGACAAATTAGCATGTCCAAATAAAATGAATTTCGAAACCTAGTGTGCTGCCTACCTAGACAACATGTTCAGGCATTGTAGGTAAACTGTAAGACAGCATTGCAAGAATTCTCCAAGATAATTCTCCAATGAAATCAAGATTAACAGACAAGCAGAAGATATATTCTATGCCTGAGATGATGGGCTCCAGTATTCCTGTGACCCCACATAGGACATGGCTTGATGGATNATAACAGACAAGGCAGAAGATATATTCTATGCCTGAGATGATGGGCTTCAGTATTCCTGTGACCCCACATAGGACATGGCTTGATGGATAGATGAATATTTAATATGAAATTGATAAATTACATTATTTGACAATATTTGCATTGAAGAGTGCAAGAACATGAATATTAAGTATGAGACATTGGTCTAGTGGTATTTTCAGTTGAGGCTATTGGGAAAAAACATTCCTATGGAGACATTTTGGCATAATGTATTATTAGAAAATGTATATTGTGTTACGTCTTGCAATTTTTGTGACAATTTCAGGTTCAAACTGAGTTGTGCTAAAAAGGTTTTATGAACAAAAACAGATGAATGCAAATCTGGCAGCATTTTGTCATGTTGGCTTCTACAATTTTGGAGTTATTTTATCATGACTCAAGTTTATTGCTGTAACACTTTACTTCAACAGAAAAAGCCATACATACAGAGCTGGTTATGTGATGCAAACATCAAAATGTATTAGTTTACAAATCATGCACTATGGTAAAAGTAGGACATAACATAACTGCTCAAATGTAGGTCTAATAATCTGCCCATGGGATTACATTTTAATGTGAAAAAGAATACAAGTTTTTGGTGTTTTACTGCCACTAGCATCAATTTTAGTTGGAAACCGCAGTGAATTGCATGTACAGGGACGTTTAAAAAAAATAATTCATGTTTTTTTTTTTTTTTACTTCATGAGGCTATGATTATGGGCAAGTTCCGCTATAGTGCACTATATTGCATTAAATTCACAATCACAATACCATGCATCACCTTGCTTGGAGCGACAATGTTGGAAATAATGCTTGACGTCTTTTTGTCTATACATAGGTTCTATTTCATGGAACTACTGAAAACTTTAATATTATATATTATATATTATATATTTAAATATTAATATTATATACAGCAGTACATCTACTAGCCATTAGATTATTAATAGACTGTATCAGTATTTTTAGTTATTGATTATAGTTATTGAGTTGCAAAGTTACTTATAGTTAGTAGAATTTCTAAAGTGGATTATCAAAAGTATAACAGTTTTAATTAGCAATGTAACTTATACAGTTACTACAAATATTTACTAGTTTTACTTAGTACTAGTACTTAGCATGAAAATGAATGTGTAAATTCAGCTTTGAAGTAAAAAATGAACAGACTTTTCATTCAAACAGTATAGCAGAAAGAGTGATGACAGACAGAGAAACACCATCTGGAGTTACTTCTCATAAAAAGATACCACAAATGAGACATTTATTATTACAGGTTTATAGGCTGATTTAAGTTTAAAGTCATTATAAGATACATATTCATTGTGTAAAAATATGAATGATTACACATTTTAGGGGCAATTAATTATGATTAACCACAGAAGGCATGTGTGGTTAATTATTTTTATTCACTTTTTAGTTTAATAAATTGCCACTGCATGTTATATATCATGATTTGAGACACATTCATTTGCATTGTATTTTGATTTTGCTAGAACAGATAGCAAGCCATGGAATTGATAATAGATTATAGTGCATGTCTTTGAGCTGCCTGTGCTGGAAAGAACATTTCCACTGTCGCTTTCTGTGACTGAGAACAAATTGTAGTGCTGGACTGCCTCTCATTATAACACACATTTCTAAAATGAAAATCCTGCTCAAGATATATAATAGATATATCCTAGCTGCAAGCAATTTCATAAAGTGTTGGGGACAAAAACAAAAAATGGTTATTTTAATAAAATATCTAATTGATTACATTATTAAAATTACACCTGATTTTTTAATTATGCATTTAAATATAAAATAATTTAAAGGTACACTCAGTAATTTGTGTCTGTGTTTAGCTGGGTTTTCATTCCACTAAACTAAACTAAACTAAACTAAACTAAACTAAACTAAACTAAGATATATACGTAGGGCCCACATAAAATGATGTAAAAACAATTTCCACAATTTGTTGTCATTTGACCAAATTACTATAAAATAAATGCATTGAATTTAACGTGAAATTTTGAAGTAGAAAGAAAGAAATTATATTTTATTAAATATGTTTTCAGTAGTAGCCTTACACTGAGAAAAAAAAAAAAAAAATGGTGTAGCGTACAAAGAAAGCAGAAAGAGTAGAAATAGTATATAGCTATATATTTTTAACAGTGTAGCTTTGGTATTTGGTACTTTGGTTTACTAAATGCTGTTGGTATGTAAAATACATTTTTGAATTCCTTCTCAACCTCAATTGTTTTTTTGTTTTTTTTGCCACATTGTTTGCACTGAATCACGGTTGGCTGCTCCAATACAAGGTGGCTGGATTGCAATGACTTTTCTCATCTGTAACAGCAGCTGAGACTGAGCTAACTAACACAAAAACCTTAAAGGCAGTACAGTTTAAATTGCTTATACGTGTCAAAAGGTCATGATTAATTTAGCATTTTCATTGCATTATTATTATTATTTTAAATTTAAATCTAAATGAATGTGTTTGGAATAACATGAAACCTCTGTAAATCGTAAATCATATTTTAACATCAATCAGTTGCATCAGCATTTCAAAACGACTCATCAAGAAAACAAATGAACCATTACATCCTTAATCTTTACAGTTGGCATCCAACCGTTCGAGCTATTCAGCCCATCAGAATCAGACTGAGGGATGTCGCAAAGGTCATTGATGGCATTAGACATCAGCAGTCAGAAAGCAGATTATCACTGCATGTTTTTTTTGTTGTTTTTTTTGTTTGTATTTGCATTCAAGACTATTACAGAATTGTGTCAGCTAAAGAAATGAATTCGGATTAAAGAGTTAGAGGAAGTCAGGTTTGTGGTTTGCAAGAACTGGCAAATGAAAAGACAATGAAATGAAGATGAACGGAGAGGAAGGTTGTGGTTCAAATGCAAGCGTCAGTGGAAAAGAGAAGCCGAAATTTGAAAAGAACAGTGAAAAATATTGTCATGATGAAACAGAAGGGCATGAAAGCGGCACAGAGAAATTGCGACTCAATCGTCTGCCTCTGTTCTCATGCAGGGCACGTTTGGAAAAAGAGAGAGAGAGAGAGGGAGATGTGGCGAGGGGATTGAGATTGTTCAGCCTGGATTTAAACACACTGCCATCTTACAAAGAATGATGAATTGAATACAAATGCTGTTCTCCTGGTGAATAAATACACACCTTACTGACTCAACCAGACAAACGCGCAAATTGAAAGGCGACATCTTCGTGAAAGCCTCACCCCCAAATCTAGAGTTGAGAGACAACAACAACCGACTGCAAATGCAAATGCATAAAATCAGCTCTAAAGCATTTTGTGCAGAAGCTAATGATGCAATGACACACCTGGCCAAGAAACAGTCAGCAGCCAAATGTCTAATTGCCTTTGGTCTTCTATAATGGGAGACAGCATGTATTCATATATAGTTAATGGCTATAGAGGTAAATACATTCACATTAAAGCTGGCAGTTCTTTACCTTCATAATTGCCTTAGCCATCATGGGTTTTAATTAGCAAAACACTAACAGAAGTTACAGAAGTTAAAATATAAAATTTTGCATATATTACAAATGTTGTTGCTGAATTGCTTAGGAAGTTGAAACGTTTCCCAGAGAGGATACAGGCAGCATTCATTTCAATATTATGGTAATTGTAAGTAAACAAGTATAAGTATTAACTAAAGACATGTGTTGAAATGCTAACAGTTCATTTGGAATTGGTTTTAATTAAGCTTACAACTTTTCAGTTGACAGTAGAAGGTGCTTGCCTTAATTCCGGAGTTTTAAATCATGTTATTGTGTTATTTAAAGAAAAACAGACAATTTTATTTGAAGAAAAACAGACAATTTTTTTTTTAAAGAAAAAAAAATCATTCTGTTTTCTCTCACAAAAGCAGTTCACTTTTATGGGATGTTCTGTAAAGCTTGCCTAAATGAGAAACATAGAGGGTTGAGCTATTGTGGTTATTATTGTCAATTGTAATTTTTCTGTTTATGCTGTTGTCATAAGATATGATTTCAGATTTGTGATTTTAGTAGGCAGTCCCTTTTTGTCAAAATAGACAGTATGTTCCAAGCCAAAAGAAGCTGCAATAGGTTGTGAAAAGTCTTGCTTCATGCACATCCTGATTTTGCTGAGTTAGATGTGTTCCTAGGTCAACATGTTTTGTTGACCCTGGGACAACATTTTAATCCAAAAATGTAGTCTTGACCATATCCTTACACCAAACCTAACCTTAACCATGAGTAATCCTTAAAATATGAGTAAATGATAGATGAATGACACTGCTGTACAAACACCAAACACTGATTGTAAGCCTTCACAAAAACTATAAACTGGTTCTTCAAATCAGACTGGTTAATCACAATGTTGTTCCAGGGTCAACAAAGATGCTGATCCAGGAACATGTCGCACTTGGTAAAATCAGGTTCTGCCTTGCTTCATAGTGACTGATTTTAAGCAATATTTTCGATATGTCCAACTAAAGTGGGAAATATAAGCTCTATTTTAAAACCAGAACATATTGAAGGATCCTTTTGTTCAGTAAACAATCTTTTAATAAAAGATACTTTCAGTAAAGCTCATTTGCCCATCGTAAAAATACAATGAAAATAAAATTATGTTTGCTTATGGTTGATCTTTCATAGCTCAGAAGAGTTCTTACTTTTGTTTTATGTAGGTATTAGCTTTGTCTCAGTAACTAGAGATAGATAAACAGAAATCTATTCTGAAACCTAAGCAAGGAGAAAATAATAGTATGGTCTTTTTCTAAGGATAAATGTCTGTTTTGTCTGCTTTAATCTCTGTTGGAGCTTCATTTAAACTCGCTGATGTCTATAGAAGACACAGCTGAGATGTGTACGATCTCATTTGTGATGTTTCTTTTCTGCGGGCACAAGCCCTCATAAAAGGACCTAACAATTACTTGGTCTCATGGCATTTTCGTACCTCCGTGCACTTTTTCGCGAACCACGAAATACGTACCGATAAGTACATTAACGGCATTTTCCAAAAGAAATGAACACTAGAGGCAGTAAACCTC
>SCHK01044978.1:0-21294 GCA_004124795.1 Poropuntius huangchuchieni
TAAAACTCAACTTATTAACTCTGGGGGAGTTGGAGAATATGGAGTGGAGTGGAGTGTTCCTTTAATAACTGGTTTTTACATTGTTACTGCAATCAAGCCACAGGAAACTTTTAAGATGATCTGGAAATTACTGACTTTGTATTAAGTATATCTTTTCTCTACCCATTATTAGAGTAGAGATGTTTTAACTCAAATAATTAAAAGCAGATGTATATGTATAGTGCTTTTCACAATTACATACAAAATTAAACTCTCTCAAATTTTCATGGGACTCGCTCTTGCANNNNTTTTTCACGATTAAATACATCAAATTAAACTCTCTCAAATTTTCATGGGACTCGCTCTTGCAGCCCAAAGTTTGAAAACCCTTGGCCTGAAGCATGGATCCTTTCAATATTTATGTGAATACACAAGTGAGAACTTGACTTCCCATGCAGTTTCTCAAATAAATTGATATGATTATCATTTCAAACAATGACTGTGAATGCCTTTATCTAGGTGTGACCGGCAGATTCAAAAAGCAATCTGGAGATGTGGTGTGAACCCCTGGTTCAATACTGTCCACAAAAAAAAAAAAAAAAAAAAAAAAAAAAAGTATTATTGATCCCTAGGCCGGTAAATTCAATATGGTCTAAAGAAGTTAAAATTGTGGATCTACAAGCCAAGCAATTCAATAGTGTTCAACTCATGCAGTGGAGAGGATCTGGGCACTGTCTGATTCAATACAACAAACCGAGAAAAGGGGCTGGGAGGGCTGGAGAAACCAACAAATGCAATACTGAGCTGCCTGAGAGGAGATCTAAGAGTCAACAAATTTAATACAACCTCTTTATCCCCCTCATATGTTCTGGCAACTAGATTTAGTGCGAGGAGGTCCCCCAAGTCCCCCGAGGCACCAGAGAGTATTCTAAATAAACCGGAGACTTTATTGCGTGTCTCCCTCAGAAGCTGCGCCAAGTCCTTCTTTAATTATGACAAATCCACGCCATGTGCTTCTCATGTCTGCCAGTAATGGGGAACGCTTAACACACAAAAAGAGCAAAACAACACACAAAACTAGATTTTTACATTCTCTGAAGGAAATATAACTGGTGCTTGCCCTTGCAAATCTCACTGTCATGAGGCAAGGGTGGTTTTTAGCATGTTGCACTGGGGTTTCTATGATGTTCTGGGAGGATGCTTAGATGCTTAGTTGCTTTGAAGCCCAACCTAAAGCCCTAAATTATATTCTTATCCCTAGATATGTCATAAGTCTCAACTTTAATGAAAGTCAGTGGCATTTTTTCATCCATCACACCTCTTCTCAACAAGGCACACATATGAGGTCCATAAGGAAACGCATCTGTGTGGCTTTAAACTAATTATAACAGTAGTTAAGTGCAAACGCAATGCAGGGACAATCTATGAGTATAGGTAGAGCGAGCCAGGGCCTCTCGCTTCGGGAAGATGATTTTCTCTTATCTAACACGAGACATTCATCACTGTGGCCAAATTACAGCATGAATTAAGAAACGATATCGCAGACTGGTGTTCAGCAGAAACAAGATGAATGTGATATACGCCACTCATGAGGATAGAATTAATTTTAAGGAATGTGAAAGCACAGCATCACCGTCGCCAATAACAAAGTAACTCATTTGAATATCTGCTGCATTCTCTCAGGACATTAGGATGAGAGAGTTCTCGCTAAAACCAAGGAGCCTCGAATGTACGTAATAAACTTTTTTAATTGCTAGCTTTGTTTCTTAATTTGTGGCCAGTGACATTAAAATTACCCATTAAGTACAAAACAGTGAATGCGTTGTTCTGACAGGGCAGGCAGACTGTGCGTGAGGGAAAATTTCTAACTAAAAGTTATGCTTTAAACATAAAAAAAGATGGCTCAAAATGGATGCCGTGGTTGTAATCCTGCACAAAGAGGCAGCTAATAAAAATCAGCTCAAGGCAGATGAAGCACCCGTAATTCAAACGCATTCAAGGCACCCATAAATGAACTCTGCAGAAAAGGCTATTTTTGTCGCTTTTCTCCTTCTTATAACCCCCCTATTCTGCCTCAGAGTATCACTGCATCTATTTAGGAATGCTGCTAGGAGGCATTGAGTAAAAATTGCTATGTGAACATCCTACAAAAACGGCACCTATCATAAAAAAAATCTGAAGGATAACTATGCATGGCGGCACAGGTATGTTGACCTGGGGCAACGCATGTATGAGGCTGATGGGTAAAGATTACAATGAGGAAATAAAGCTTCTTTTTACACAATGACACTGTAATCACACTGGCTGTTTGATGTCTTAATTTAGTCCAGCTCAATCTATAGTCTTAAGTACAGAAGTTTGTATAACACAAAAAATCATTACAAAACCATTCAGGACCTCACTGCTGATTGGTCAATAAACTGTTCTAGTAATGCTTAAAATACACATTATAATAAAAGCTATGACAAAACAGATGGTCATTACATCTTAGAAAAATATTGTTCACATGTCGAGGACAATATCTTCCAAGAATGAAGTTCATGAATTAATGCTAAATAAATAAAAGGTAAAAAAAAAAAAAAAAAAATGGAAAATTGTCTCATTAACATGTAACTTTTGTGCTTAAGAAGTCACAATGTACCTTGTTGGAAGGCTGTCCGTTTAAGGAAAATCAGTCTACTCAGTCATCTTGGTACAGCTATTTTCTTTGTAGGCAATAACATTTCAAATCAGCAATAAATTCTGACAGCCATTATATAGTAAAGTTGCTTAGTTCAAATCACGCACAATCTAGAATAAACATAATCCATCAAAAAGGTGAATGCCTCCTCCTATCGCCTCCTTAAAATGCATCGCAAAGATCAAGATTTTAGATCGATATTATTTTGAATAACACCAATGATTCACCAACGTTCCGTCTAATTCCATTTCAAACCAGCAAATCGGAGGAAAGCTGAAGTTTAAATCAATATTCCCAATGACCCTTACAGTACACCTCTAAGCAGATTTTCAAGCACCCAAATTGCCTTTTGAATTGATTTCATCAGCTCAACAGTAATGAAACTGACTGTATAGCCGGAATTAAAAAACCTGTCAATCAAGCCATCTAACCATGAGCATCTCAGTCAGTAATTAAACATCTGATAACAGCTCTGATCGATGCTTTCATAAAGTGGCTCCGAAAGACGACAGCAACACCGTCCAACCCCATACTTAAAAATGACACAGTGTGACACCGCCTCGACTCGTGTTTTGTCAAAGGCAGATAATTTGAGTTCACTATGAGCCCCTTGAACCTCAAAGAACATGTTCATTTCCATGACTTTGATTTCATTATGCATCAAAGATAAGTGTCTCTCTCTCTCCATCCCAGAACTCTATTTGTCAATGTCACCGAACAAAGGCAAGGGGCAACTTATTCATGCCAAACATGCCTCCAGTCTCAACTTTTGGTTCCCCCTTTGAGCGCTCTTTTTTTTAATTAAAAGAGGTCTCCTTTCTTCTCCTTTAGCGGAAGAGTGCTTCTGATACCTCCCCCTCTCGCTCTGTCTCTGAACACAGTGCCAACTCCCGAGAAGAGTCGGGCATGATAACATATCTTTCAATTACAGTTTTAATGTGACTACCATTCTTCTACCATTCAGTGCCATCCCCTCTCAGCAGAGCATACCTGCAAATGGAGGAGTGACACATGGGCCTGCATAGAAACGGCTTCAATTACACCTCTCACGCTCTGGTGGCGAGCAGGAACTCTCACTGTGTTATCAGCGAGCTGCTGTAGAGGTGTGAGCGTGTGTGTGAGCGTGTGTGTGTGTGTGTTTTGGTGGGACAGAGTGCCAAGTGAGAGGGAAGATACCCCCCTTCACCACCCCACCAACGCAAACCTTCTCCACACCCTTCAAAAATAGACAGGAGGGCAGATTGAGGCCTGAGATTAGCAGACGTGTGCTCACAGAAGGCCAGAGAGATACAGTATTGAGAATGAATGGCTATGTCATGTTGTCAATGTTGTAACCTTGGCAACAGACGGAATACTATTTTTGTCCCCCGCTTGGCCACTAGGGTGGTGGATGTGTGTAGCAAAGGTGGCAGGAGCGTCCTTTCACTACATCAAGGACCAGAGGCCACCGCTAACAGTGGTCTCAGACAAAATTATTGCCATATTAATTAGTGCAAAAGGCTGATAAAACTGCGTTTTGCCAAACATCCGTTTTGGTTCTACGCGAAAAGGTAGAAATAACAAAATGACACCTGTAGAGGATTTTATTATTTCAACATTTTCTTTTAGAATCAAAAGGACTGTCAAATCTGGTATAGAAAAACTTTTTCTTCTCAAAACTGTCATAAAGACACAAAGAACCAGGGATGAAATACAGGCATCATTACCATATCATCATCACGGCTGTCAAGACCACCCCTTCCTACACCAGTTTAAAAGTATAAAACCTTCAAACAATCAGGTACATCAGCTCTACTATGTTTTTTTTTTACTGTGCTAACCACACCTACCTTGTATTTTATGAACACACAAGAGTCAGCACAACATCTAAAGCACTGTCGCAACATAAGAAATATAAGTCAAACATAGTATTTTAATAAGTTTTATGGAAAAACAATCCATCCAGCTGAAACAAATAATTGCTGTACCTAAGTACACATTTCTGCCTGTCGGAGTTCTCTCTGTGATGAACTAATGTATCATTCATAGTTTAAAGAGCTCTTGTTCAAGGGCAGAGTCTCATATTTGATTCATTTTTGATCAAAACAACACTTAATTTGGATGTTCTGTGATTATTTGCTACTGGTGGAAAGTCAAAGCACTGTATTAAAATCTAATCTTTGCACACCAACCTGGCGAACGCTGATGAGCCACGGGCCATTCATCATTGCCATTACTCCACCCCCTACCTTCATCCTTCATCTGATGCTGGCCAGCTCTCCACCCTGAGCCCCCATCTCCTCTTCTCTCAGACACTACAGCCATTTATTTCCCTTCCTTCTCTCCAGTCTTTTTTACTCTCCATCCTCCGTCAGTCTTTCTAATTTTTGTTTCTCTGTCGCCCGTTGAAACCATGTACCTTCTAGTCACAAGGGCCTTCTGTGATCTGAAATACACTTATACTGAATACAGGCCAGAAACAGGGATGTGCAAAAATAATAATAATAATAAATAAATGTAATAAATAAATAAAAACCGAAGCTCAATGCTACAGCCATGCTACAGTGTATTATATCCTAATAATTTGCTTATAAATACAAACAAAGTAAAAAAAAAAAAAAATACAACCACATAAATAAATACATAAAATATAATTAAATAAATACAACTAGCCAATTTCACTAGACTAGTCATAACCTTTAACCATGACATAATAAACAATAAAAAAAGAATAATAATAAAAATCAATAAATAATATCAAGCTACTATGAAGAAGTTACAAATCAGAAGAGTTCTACATAGTAAATTGTTATGCTCCATTAAGGTTGTATCAGGGTTGTAAAGTAACAAGGGCAATGTGATCTATGGCAGATACTGAATGCAGCAAGATTTAAAGGGGATGTTAGCAACATGCGAGGCATGTGCAATAAACCTGCTGCATTTGCCTAATGTTCATGGCAAAAACAATTAAGCCCAGCCTATCAGAGCTGTTAACTCTTCTTGCGTTCTGTCGTACATATGAGCAAGCATTGCTTCACCAAATGTAAACAAACCTATTTATATTTTAATGAGCCATGAAGCACACGTACATAACAGTGAGAAAAGAGAGGTGGGAGTAAAGTCATCTTGCATGTTATTTTATGAGCCGGGGTCTCTCAGACCTGCAACCATAGCTAGGCAGTGTGTGGCATAATAAAAAGGTCTATATAGAGGCGTAGCACAATCCTATAACTCTATACGAGAGCAGTGACTTTGACGACTTGACATCTGTGGACTTTGATCATTCCTTCACAATTCAGTTAATAAAAAATGACACCTACCCATCAGAACGGTGAAGAGGCTCTCTCTATTCGTCTGGGATAAATTATAATCGAGTCTCTGAGATGGGTGCACAAAGACAGTCTATCAATACAAACATCAAGATTACACTTTCACAATAGGAACATAATGCCACGGGATATGTGAATGCATTCTAATGTATAAATAAACAAATGATTATTACAGAATTCAATTTTGTCTAAATTAATCAAGTAAAATCAACTATTTAAAAATATTTTTAAAGATTAACTAGACAACAGAAAAGTATTCTAAATGTAAAAAAATAAACATTAGCAAAATACATTTTTGTGTGTGAGTTTTAATTACTGTAAGAAAATTTCTAATTTCTAATAATAATTAAATATCCAGATAAATTAGAACATTTCAAAGATAACAGATGTGATAGCAGTATATTGTGTATCCCTACTTATTTAACACAATATTCAATTAAAATCCAACCATAATGGCATAAAGGCAGTGATCAATCACAGCGCATTTTCTTTTTATCTAATATTAATGGATGGGTTTATCTGAAATTGTTGATAAAACATTATTAGGTTGGCACGCATCAAACTGGTCAGTAAACAGACCGTGGGCAGTAGAGTTATCATAATATTAAGTGAATATTGTTATTAGTGATAAACACAACATAACCAAATCAGCTGAACAATCAATAAATCACTACTCTATACACAACACTTGGTCATCTAAATACAAAAACATTCTCATCTCCACATACACGCTTCTCATTCCCCGATGCTTTGTTCTTTCAATTTCACCCACACACAAGGGTTCCCTTTTCTGTTGTGCTATGATGAAGAGTAAAAATAGCAGCAGTACTTTAGGGCAGTTTGGCTGGCAATGTTTTTGGGGAAGGCAGCTGAGTGTGGAGGATTAAAGCAGGAGCTTCTTTGATCAGAGTTGTATTTTTTAGAACTAGACCAGCACTCAGACTCACCAAATCCCTGTTGCCTCCCTGCCCAGGGCTCCCAGACAGGAGATGGCACTGTAACACACGCAGAGGGGACCGCACAAGTACAGTAAATGCCTGGACATAAAACGTATTCTAGATGTATTCCGTTGCTTGTAGAAAGTTCTGGTCAAGAACGTCTGAAAAGAACAGCTTATAAAAAAGTGGAGAAAAACGGGCTCGGAATGGAGTTCAGATCTCGTCAGACAGACGCAACCATCCTCCCGGCCCCATAGACATGTTGTACTGTGATTGAGAAATGAAAGTCGAGAGAAGCCTAGCGTTGTCTCGGGCTTAAGAATGGGTGCCGTTGAGGGCTGCAGATCGTTGTTCACGGGTCTCTAATAGAGCAGGGCTGAGGGGCCAGGATCGGTTATACAGACATCGGCAGCACATCTGTGAGCCGATGAAATATTCAACAGCAGGTCTGCTCACCGAAGGAAGGCACAATCCGACTCCTCATACCTTCTGCAGCCGTTAATCATTTATCAATAAGTATCCTGCACACCAGGCAGGGGAGTCAGGCTTGTTAAAAACAATCATATGACACAGGGAAGAGGCAATCATGAAAAATATATTTATTCAGGGTGGTGCATCACCATCCTCCTGCTGAAATGCTAGTTTTTTCTTCTTTTCTGGGAAAGAACCGACTCTATCAGAACACCTTTAGACCCTTAGGGCAGCAGAGGTATCAGACAGAAACAGAAACATGAGCAACACCTCTGATACACAGCTCAGCAATACGAACATCAGCCGTAGACCTGCATCCAAACTGGCAGAACAAAAAGGACTGGGATCCAATGTGACGTACACACTCCAACTACGTCATTTCTACAAAAGAAAAAAAACGTCTAAACACAATTTAGCACAAGAACTAAATTACTTGAGGCGAAAAAAACAAAAGAGGACTGCTTCATCAAGCATAAGTTTTCTATCTTTGATGACCTTTACAAAGACTTTCGCATCTGTGTCTCGTGAAGCATAACTTCATAATAAAAACCACTCCTACATTCAAACGCACACGAGAGGGATGGAGTTCAAAAGATGGGGGAGCACCTATTAACCTTGGACACGGTGTTAAATGTCATTATTTTCAGCTGACACTAAAGAAGGACCTGGGAAAAGCTTCTCTCCGGGCGATACTGCATGTAAATCACTCGCTCTGAAGGAAATGACTTCCCGGGGCTGAGCGTTATTAATCTAAATTCTCTGTAAGTCAAATTGTTGCACATAATAAATATGGAGCAGCTTGTGATGCTTATCCGCTGTGACATTCCATTCTTGCTAAACATTTTTTCCTAGTTTGCGCTCTGTTCATGTGTGGATGGAGCTTTTCAAAGAGACAGCTCCGCTGAGCGGTTCGTGCCCGCGCCATGTGGCGCAGAGAGCAGACACGACGGGGCGCCTCTGGCCTGGTGAGGTGGAAACAGGGCTGGGAACCAGGGCTTCTGCTCTGCACTCTGAAACAGTAAATATAAAGCCTAGCTGTCCGCATGGCATTCTCCAGTGTGCTCATCTCAGAACATCTCTGTCTACCCCCTCCACCATCAGCGCGCTCCCTTAATGTATTTTTAATGGCCGTAAGTAAAACACTTCTCACCCACACAACATACATGATTGAGTTTGCAGATTTGAGGATAAACCGCATGCTTCAGTGTGTGAATAGGGAGTAAATGTATATGTCACATGCATTTATGATGCTAGATCTAGTGGACACCTGGGGATACATTACATGCTCACACCAGTCTGTGATCCCAGCCGCTGTGTGGCTTCAAACTGCAGCCAATAGAAAGCAAGCCTTATAAATTCCCAGCCTGACATATTAAAATAAGCAACCTTGATAGAGGGATCATTTGCATTTGTTGTCACACCAAACACTCTGTCATCTCCCACTCGGAAAAGTGACTCAAGCTAGCCACATGGTCGGATGAGCACCATAACAATCATGCTTGGATTTAGTCGTTAAAGCAGTTATCGTAGCACGCTGAAGAAAAGCTGCTAATTTGCAATACTGTGTACTGTTACTAATCGATATAGTCCTTCAACAACAAACTCCAGTTACTGTTTTAGCTGTAAAATAGCTACATGATGCATGGTGAAACCCTCTTAGAAAGTTACGTCTTGAAATTCTTCCCCTTTGATACAACACCACTATAGCCAAACACATTCAAATGGATCTTTTGGCCCAGGGTGTTGCATCTTACAGGTTTTTGTTCTAGTGTTTATAAGATGCTTTGTCAGGTTCGCCTCAAAGATCCCTGCATTGTGCTCCATTCTGTCGAACCCAAAGATGCCCACTAAAAAAAAAAAAAGAAAGAAATCTGAATTTGTTTGCATTTTAGGAGGAAATTTGCATTTTTTGCCGAGACACAGATAAGCTGGTAATTTCAATATTAGTGCATCCCTTTTGCACATCTTTAATAATAGAGTCTATACAATGTTGGCGCTGGAGGGGGAGTCTGGTGGCCATGTGGTGGCAGCATAGAGGGGGGAGGGACAAGGGGGAGGTGGGTGCTGCTGGCAGGCCTTATTATGCAGGTGTAATTGCACACACATAGGGGGAGCGCAGCCTCAAGGTCAGAGTAGGGTGGCTCATCAGCTTCAGCCGGTAGCAGTTTAATTAACTCCTCTGAGGGACCCTTCCAAAAAGCCTCTCATTTAACATGCAGGAGCAGAGACACACATAGATGGGTGCCATACCTATGCACCTTTAGGAAAACCACACTTATGAATGTTTACACAAACTCAAATATGCATAAGTGCCTTGCATATTCCTCCCTGAAAGAAAACGGCCACATCATATCCAATCACTGACGTCAGTGCATCTAATTTTGAAACAGGGATTCAGCCCATTAGGAAATATTTTGCTGATACATCACTAACGCACCATTTTGCAATTAATGTTTTAGTCAATAAATAAAATAAAAAGGGTCAATCCACTTGAGAATTAGAAAGGCATATGGATATTAACTTTGATATAGTTCATTTGCAGAAGGAAACTGAGGAAACAAATATGGATGTAACAATATTAAAAACCTGGTTGACAATCTGACAATTCTATAGTATTATTATTACTACAATCTTTTACAATTACATGCCATGGAACCGAAATATCATCATTCTACTGCGAAGGATTTGTGCAAAATTTTTTGGTCAGCAAAAAAAGTTATAGTATAAAGTATAAAGGCTGAGTTTATATGTTGAAAAAGTATATTATAAATATGCAGAAAATATTTTGTTTCATTTTATGTTAACTTGATTTTTTTTCCTACTCACTAGAGTACTGCACTGGTAAATGCTGAAATCAATTTTAAATAAAGATAACTTAAATATTCAGTTTATTTTATTTATTCATTATTTACTTAAACTTTTTCTCTAAATGTTTCCACAAACCCCCAGTACTCCCCAGTTTTAAAACTTCCAAGAAAGTTTGACCTGAAACAAAAAGTCAGAGAGCGCAACTATGCAATTGACTGGGTTTGGACAGTACACACCTTAGCTCACAGAAAGGACACTCTCAAAATTTAGAGGACAGCCAAACACAGCAATCCAAACAGATACACATAGTGTGGTACGCCACCTCTAAGGTGCAGAATAAGCAAACAAGCCTTAAGAGTGTGATCTGACAGGGCTCGGCCCAGAAAGTGCCATTAGCAGTTGCTTTATGAGCCTATTATCAAGATGTTGGCTTGGGAAGATGTGCTTGTTGGGGTTGTGGAGGACAGATTGGTATCACATTGTTTGCAGATCAATCCAGAACTTTAATTAGCACGGGGTCGAGCTGGGCAGACCCCCGGCGTCAGGTACGGCCCTTCCAAAAGAAGCTTACAGGTACCCGCAGCCCTAATCTCTCCACCCATCACGCCCAAATTAAAGCAGCAAATGGGAAATTGATTTCTGGCCCCCTGTCCGCTGCAATATCTCCCTTTGTCTTAAGGACATTAGGCGGGTTTGCTCCTTGCCTAAGCTGTTCTTTAAAATGTTCATTATTGATACCGAGAAGAGATTGGCACGAGGCCAAAACAAGCCTTCCACCTCCGGTATCTGCAGTACCGAGTTTTTCACACCTGACTGCCCGGGGGAGGAGGGAAGGAACCCTGTGTCTCCAGCCAATCGCAGAGCCTGACAGCCCCACTCCACTAGCAGCCGATAATTGGACTATCTAGTGTTTGCTTCAGAGTTCTCCTCCACCTTTCCACACCTATCACTCGCTCTATGTAAGAGGAAGGCTCCGACAGATCTCCAAAAAGTATGAGTGAGTCAGCGAAACCGCCAAGACAGACGTGAAAGTGAGTCCTCCCGCTTCCTCAAGAAATCATATAGAACTAATGGGGTATAATCCATTTCCCTTCCAATATGTCACCTCTTCCAGATCTCTCTTTGGCTGCCGTTCTGTTGATGCCTCCACTTATGGGAGCATACTATTTTTCATTTGAATGAAGCTTTCGGGGGGGGGGGGATTCCCCTCACAAAACATCTCACAGAGTCAGCAGGAGGGAGCGTAAAGTATGCTATGTCATCTGAAGCATGTGTGGATTTCGACCAAATTCAACCCAGGATCACAGGAGTAAGTTGTGATGCCCAAAGCCAATGTTTCAAATAGCCTACCCGAGTGTGTCACATGTTCATGAAGAGTGGAGAGCTGGGAAAAATGGAAAAATGCAGGACTTAACATTTTTTTAAAATATGAATTTCTTTGTGTCTGTATGTCTATATATTTTTCCCCCTTTAAGCCTTGAATGAAAATGGAAATGTTTTATGGAAATGGAAAAAGCTTATTTTAGTGCTTATACTCTTAACCTATTATTTCTTTAACAAAAATAAATGCATTATTAATCAAAAAAAAAGAATAAAACAGTTATTTTTACATTTTGCCTTTAATTTTTGTTTTGAATTTGTTTGTTTTTTGTTTTTTTAACAAAACTATAATTGCTAAAGTAACACCAAAATTCAAAAAGCACTTTTTTATTTATAGTTTTCAACATTCGTTAACAGTTTCAAACATATACTAAGACAATTATGAGTAATTTCTGATACTTCAACAAAACCTTATCAACACTGCCAAAAAATTTTTTACTTAATTTTCAATTTTGGGTGAATTATCCCTTTAACAGTTAAATTTGAAACACAAAAATAGACGTACTGTATCAAAACAGCGAATGTAAGATTTTCAGTGGCAACGCAGCACTGGCCTGAAAGGGCAAGCAACTGTTCTGTGAGCTGGCCTGAAACTCTCTTGCACTGTCCCTGGGTCAGTGGTTCATTCTTTTTGTGATCCCTGAAATGAGAAAGATAGTTTGACGATGGCAAAAAATAACTTAGCTCTAGAGGCTGATCTGTTGTTTCAAATCCTCTGCCTCTACGCAAGTTCTGTTCTACTCTTGGCTGAAAAGGTGTCGAGTGAGCCTCGTCGGGCAGGCACAGGCCTGGTGGTAAGAACCCGATAAATCTGCCTGTATGGTGGGGCTCTTTTCTCATTTGTTAAGCAGCCATGTGTGAAAATGTTAATGAAGGCCTCTATAATCTAGGAGATTCTTACTATTAAAATTTTGTTCACGTCCCTGGCTTTCTGCTTACACACTGACTATTGTGTGCATCAATCCTTCCACTGTCGGACTAATAATAGATCTAATTGCCTCCGTCAGCCTGGTAGCTCTGCATCTCATTCTCTCACTCTCTCTTTTACACAAACACACACACACTTACACAGTACACACACACTGTCTTCCGCCCCCTCTCATTCTCCTTGCATCTTAAAAAGAGGTTGAGGCCACATAGGTAGGCTGGCTGGCTAAACTTCTTCATTAAAACGGGTGTCCATCACCTAACCACCCCTCATCTACCATGAAATATTAAGTGCCCATATGCCAAAATATTTACCAGGCCAGACCCTTGCACAGCAACCCTTTCAATCTCATTCATAATAGATGAGCCACAATAAAAATAAACCTTATCGCGTGACGTTTCCAGCGACCCCGAGACTTGGCTTTCATTCATCTTGCATATTTACTAACTAGTTCTATATATGAACACAAACATGAAAAATCTAAACCACTGGTGGAAACTGGCACTGGTGAAGTATTTAGAAATACTCTAAATACTTCTTCTTCTGACAGATGTTTGTGTTTCTTAATTTATTCAAACAATTGTATTATGTCTGCTTATTCTGTAAATGTCTACAATAGCACAGAGATTGAAACATAACAGTTGCACATTTCACACAATTAGTGCCAGCTATTTGAAATGAAATTATAATTATAAATGAGAAAAAAGAAAACGCAGATATATAAAAGTTTCTCGCTATGGCTATTCCTTTATTGCCAACCTGTAGGAGGCAATATCTGGACATTACACAGCATTCATAATCATCTTTAATAAATCAAATAACAATCTCTTCAGATTTTCTGGCTCTCTCTTCTCCCCCAGAATGAGAGGAGCAGGTGGGCCGACCCCAGGGTCCGGAGTCCATCCAATTAAGACACATAGAGAAGAGCACATTCCTCTATACTAGTGCAGCTTCCGCATGGCAAACACACACACACACACACACACACACACTGATACGCATTCATTTGGACGGAAACACGCAGGCTGCTAGCACAGGCTCCCTTCCCAAATCAAGCTGTTTCCACTTCAGGATACTGCATGGATAACTAGTGACTCTTGTGCACCCGGCTTTCAGTGTTGCTGAGACTCGACTGGCTGTACTGACCACGGCTCACCCACACTGATGCTCAGACAAGCCACCTCAACACTGATGGAAATAGACAGCGGAAGAAAAAAGAGAGAGTGAGTGAATGCCCTCAAAAATAAACTCATCAACAAACTGGCAGCATAAACAAAAAAGGATTACACGAGCCAATACAATTGTTTGCCCCCAATATCCCCCAACAAGGACCAGCTATGCTAATTTGCGTTAACATTTTTTTTTTTTCAGTATCTAAGTGGTTTAAAAAAGCATGTGAAAATTTGACACATTTACATATTTCGGAAAGATAAAGCACTTTGCACAAAAAGAGCTATAAGTAAACAAGATTTAAGCAATAATCCCAAAGTACTCTGTAAATTATATTTTTCATTTGCTGTGCAGTTGCACTGGGAATAATAATCAAATATATTTCAGACTTTTCCTAAATGGAATTAAAACTTGTCAGATAAACAACTCAAAACTGAATACTCCTCTCTAAGCTAGATAACAAAATATTATTTGCAATTCTAAAAATAAGAATATATGATTTGATTATATTTTCCATCTCCCCATCTATGTCTCATAAATACTTTAGTTACTTGTGAATGCAAAGGTTTGCGGAACCTGGAAAACTGGATTCTCCACTTTTAAAACTATATACAGTTTTATGTGGACACAGGTTTTAAAGGTACAGTACCACTTTTTTTAATTCTGCAGATCTGCGATAGCGGGAATTTGTGAGGGGAAAAAATCATGTAAATCATGACACTCAGATCATGTAAAACTAGATTACAACAGTATTTGATGCAAGAAAACTCAACTAACTATATAAAGAGTGATGAAACGAGAAGCTCATAGTCTGGTACCTTCTCTACAACGGTCACTGGTGTTAGAGAGAAATGATGGCGTTAAATTTCAATAAATTACAATGAAATGAAATGATATCTCCATTATAATAAATCTGGACAAAACGGCGGTCAAATATATAAATTTATAATGTACCACCTGTCATTTAAAAGTTTACCACAGATCACTTGAATGCCTGCTACACAAATTTCAAGATCTTTAATCTCGTGAATCATTCTCAACTGTGTGTTTTTCATTCTCTCTCTCTGGGGAGTGACGTCAGTGTAAAAAGGTTAATTGTCTCTTTTAGTAATAAAGTGTTGGACTGTGGGCCGTGACTGACATAAATGGACAGGGCTTTCTTTCTAGTGAATTTTCCCTTGCTGTGTGATCTGGATCAAGGGTCAATTTCCAACAATTGTGATTTATTAATAATGACATTCAGTGCACTTTATGTGACATTCCTTTTATTAGGGACTGGTGATAATGTGGTCGAGTCTGTGGTGAGAGCTGTCTGCCCATGCCATCTTTTATAGGCAAAAGAGCATAAATTTTAGCCCATCTCCGCCTTTAGTGACAAGAAACGATCTCTGTGATGAAATCTGACAATAGTCTCCAGTGTGTTATTTCACATTACAATTTACATATTTTACTAGGGTCATCAAGAATTGGGCAGGGATATGCTCAAGTGTTAAGAATTCATCAAAGACGTTAACAAATACTACAAATAAATACTTATCTTATTTATTATATATAATACTATATGAGTAGTTTATACTTATAAGTATTTATACTTATTAACAAGTAAACATGTGTGAGTGTGCCACAGGCATTAAAAAAAATAAAAATTGCTTCTATGGCCAGCATAGGAAACGTTTGCCAGCTCTGAAGGTCAAGTATCCTTCCCATCAGTTGTGTGTGTGCATGAACATTAGAGCAGCTGGGGGTTTATGTATGGGGTCTGCCGATCATTGACCACCTCACCTTCCTGCCTAATTAACTCTCTGTGCCCGTTTTCATGTCCTGCAAGCCCTCACCTGTAAATAAGGCCAGACATTTGACATCAGCCTGCGCCTGTGATGTAGCCCTCATTAGACCCCACTACATCCCTCTGACCAGACTCCATTAAACCCTCACACAAAACAAAAGAGGGAGAGAGAACGAGAATGTGTGGAACAGATGTACAGTACAAGAACGAGAAAGACAGGGAGTTGTTGAACCCTTTACTACAGTCAATTTCCCAAAGGAAGAGTTCCCCAGTGAGGTAAATATCTAATGGAGCTTTAGGGAGCATTTAAAGGGATAGTTCACCAAAAATGAACATTCTGTTATCAATCTAGTCTATGTGTCGCATGAACAACTATTATGACCTTTTTGCCCTTTTTAACATCTCCTTTGGTATTCTGCAGCAAAAAATAAACTATTCAGGTCTGATGAATCATGATTTTTTTCATTTTTGAATGAACTATGCCTTTAAGACGTCGCTTACTGGTAATTGAATAACTACAGAAAATACTTTCTATCACCTGCCAGGCTGTGATATATTGCAGGGATCATTTTTCAGATATTGTTCTGTAAATAGCATGCAGAAAGAGCTGATGAAATCAGCTAAAAATGTTACATAACTATTTACGAGCAATTACTTCTCAGCATCTTCATCAGAAAACACAATATTAGCCGTGCAGAGAGCTTCGCCTTGGTCTCTGTGCAATATGGGTCAGCGTTCTAAGCTCTATGGCTGTACATGTACATTACCACCTGGGCCTTGTAGGTCTGCCTCCGCTGTGGCTTTCCTGCCATGACCAAGATGGAAAAAGCTGTTTTACTGCAGGGTTTATTTGTTTGCGTGTTTGTTTTTTCTTTTCTCTTTCATCTTTGTCTTTCAAGGCTGCCCTCTTCTCTCCCTCCACACTCCCCAGAGAGCGAGGGAGCGAGAGGGGGATAGTGAAAGACCCTTTGAAGGAGAGATGAGAATTGAAATGGGCTGCTGCTGAAATGTGAAGGAAAGAAGATGAAGCAAGTCAATCTGCCTGTGAAGACACAGGACAGAAAGGACAAAGAATAGGAGCAAAATGGGAGAGAAAAGGATGAAAGATGGGGAGAGATCGAAAGAGCAAGTGTGTGAGAGAGAGAAAGCAGACAGAGATGCAAAAATGAAAGAGTAAAAACGTGCTGAGGATTAGAACATCAACAGGAAACATGGGCGGCAGAGACTGATTGGTTGGTATGAGCCAAAGACGAGTAACATCAAGATGCATGCAAAAAAAAACTACAAGCAATCACATAGAAATTCCAAATAGTGACTCAGATAAGTATCTGTACACTTTACATACATAAATGTATGAATTTCTTTGCATTAAAAAATACAATAAAATAAAATAACATAAAAAATACACTAAGCACATAAAGTTTGTTTCAAATTATTATAAAATGTTTTTAAAAAACTTTTAATTAAATTAAATTAAATATATTGTTCCAAATTAAAGACGTCAAATGTCCCCAGATAATGTAAACGTAATAAAAACCAACTTCACACATCCAGTAAAAATCACCTTGGCAAAAAGTAATTACAAAAATAGCTCAAAAAAAGAAAACTTAGTTCTAGAGTTCTCTAGCATCATCTGACTGAAGATGCCGCTTGGTTTTGTATCTAATCCAATGACATGTAGACATCAAATGTGACAACTCCAAAAGTGACCAAATGCTTTTCAGGCCCGCTGAAACCTCTGCAAATTGTTTCTAGAGTAATACTGCAGGACCACAAGGAGGCAGTGTTGTGAATGAGCTGACTTAACCGAGTTTTTAGATCAAACCTAAGTGGCTGCATAATCAGTACATGCTGTTACATCGAAACAGTGTGGTGTGACTGATAGAAGCGTAATGAATCAAGAGATCCCATTTAAATGATCCGCACGCCGACCTGCGGCAACAATGAGATCCAGGTGAAGCACTCTGGACGAGTTGAATGGCTTATTTGATCGCCTTTTGGGGACCTACAAAAGGAATCTTCTGTGCCTCAAGAGCAGATTTGTAATTAAGATATGCGTTATGCCATTAGTCGGGTTTTGTTTTGTATTATTCTACGAAGTGTGCATCCTGTGCATCGCTCACATTGTGAGTGTCTGTAATTAGTCTTCCAGGAGAGAAGGAAAGGAGAGAGGGACGCACAGTAAGGGACCAGCGTTCAGTGTCTCTTCTGATACGTGCAAGAATGGAAATCTCCTGGCCTTCAAGACAGCACTCACATCCTTTATTTACCAGCCCTCGTTCACTGCATCCTTTTCAAGCCTCTTCTGATGAGTCTGTCATTTATTTGTTTGCTGGTTTGTTGTTTTTTGTGGCTCTAGGGCATGCATAAAGAACAATAATAGAGTACAACTCACACAAACGCACACACATTGTTTTTTTTCTCTGTTGAGAGCTGGACGTCTCTAGCGAGTACTGCATATGGAAAGAGAGCACAGTAAATATTAATCATGCTGTTGACAATGGGGCCATCGTGTGCTAAGATGAGCTGACTGGTAGCAGTGTGGCAGTGCTAAACTCAGCTGGTGCTATTAAACATCTCGACTTGACGTGGCTTTTGAAATACTCAATCCTGATTGGTCAATTGGTATTCTGCAGTGAAATATTTTATATAATGGCCACTAAACTATATATTTGAACATTATTCTAGACAACCAATTTCATACACTGTGCTATTTCCATGTCTCTTGTATCTAGCATTATTTATTTTTACATAATAAATCAAATGATCAATTCAAAATTCAATGTACAGAAAATGTATTGACTTGAAAACAAACCCTTGTTGTAAAACAAACTCTGAACGCGTAAAATAACCCTGTAAAAAGAAATAAATAAATAAATATTAGTGAGTTGAAAGTATTTAATAAAGCTCACATTAAGAAAAAAATACACTAACAAAATGTACAAAGCAATCGGCCTAGTTAAAATAAGTTAAACTTTTAAAAAATGCAAGACTTTGTGTCCCCCCCTCACATTTCACTGCCCGTGTCTTGTTTTTCAAAGCAAAAACGTGTTTCGTGTGAATGACCCCTAACACTGCAACAACATTACAGTAACACTAGTACTGAACTTGTCTGAGGTCATTTTCACTACAATCGATAACTAAGACGCCAGATGGTACAAGTTGTGTTTGTGTGTTGAAACACACAGAGAGCGGGTGTGGTGTGATACGAGAGACACAAAAGTAGTGCAGGTCTCAGTTACCTAATTGAGTGAACTGATATAAAGCTTTGCCATGGACGACAGCAAACAGTGTCTGAATGCTGCAATCGACCAAACTGAATTCCAGACAGCTTCGTCCCAAATTGCAAAAATGACCAGCTAACTGTAAATTATACTTCACATACAGGCCTCCCAACTGACATGAAACCCAAGATACAAGCTCTGAACTACTAGAAAACATAAATGGAAAATATAAAGATTTAAAAACCAGTAACATTTTGCTGAAAAAAACTATATTCAAGGATCTTAAAAATCAAGAGACGTTGAGCATAGTCTCTGTTTGTGTTCCTGCTGTAGTGCGGACAGTCAATAAAGGGCCAGTGAGTGTCTTTCCCTGGAGGGGCCCAAGGCCCCTGCCTCCTCACACTCTTTTTGCAGGTGATAAAAGGCTCTGTTTATGAACCCTCCGCCTGGGAATAACACACAGCCTTGCCCGCTCACACCCCTTTTTTCCCCTCACAGAGCATGGAAATTTGTTTCATCCATCCATTTCTTTATCCTTGCTTTTCTCTCAAAGGGCCACTTTTATTCTCTCTCTCTTTCTTGTCCTTCTTTATTCTCTCAATCTCTGACATTAGTTTTTCTCTTTGCTGTTCTGCAAATCTTCTCCTTCACCTTTCTGAGCCTTCTGTATGTCCAGAGGCTCCAAACAGGAGCACCGGTTGGGGACTCTGAGGCCTTGCATCCACTTTAGAAATCCTAATCCACACCTACTGCACTTCCAGCGCTTTGTCAAGCACTGCTTTGAGAGTAGAACTCCCATTACGTTTAACTTACTCAGCATAGTGCATAGAAAAATTAAGCAACAAAAGGTGAAGACGCAAAAGATGCGAGGGAGAATGAGAAATGAAGGGATGGCTGTGGGGAACACAGATAGTGTGCTTAGTGTTCACAAACCCCCCAAAAACCATTTTCACACGGACAAAAACCTGCATAAATTTTGCCCAGTGGATAAAACGTGAAGGGTATTATTTGTCAGAAAGGGATTGGGCCAATAACTAGAATTACAATTGGCTGTGAATAAGCCACTGATAAAAAGGTTCAATTTACATGTCAAGATTACATGTTTCCCAATGTTCTCACTGTAGAGAGGAAGTCTGGAGAGACCAGTTTTGACTATTAGTTTTCAAAGATTGTTTTTTGTTTTTATTATTATTATTATAAAGGTAACCAACAAAGGTTTGAAGATAAAACACTTGCTGTCTTCAATAAATTGAATTTCCAGTTTTTAAAATACCTTCTATGTGAGAACTATATTGCCAAGACAGTAAACTGCAACAAAGTAAAATGTAGCTTTGACATTTTTGTAATGCGATAAAACAACAGCATAGCTCAATGCTGTTCAACTTCCTGTAGGTTATTTCGGCCTGTCTGGAGACTCAAGGAAAAGGTGAATGTGCACAAATAATTGTAGATTTTAAAGGATCACAGTTAAATGTATAAAACTGTTTAACAAGTTAGATTTTTTTTCCAAGTGTTCACTGTCCACAACAATAGACTGATTGTTGATTTGAAAACCCTGTTGTGTTCCTATCATTATGCATACTTTGTGTATATCACATTCATTTAACCCAATAGTTCAGACAACTCACCAACTACACTCTACAAAAAGCCTGTAAAAATACATGCCAATGATTCTCTATGGATTTTGTTTTTCTGAAAGTGTAGCTGGATTTGAACCTCCCTACTTGATAAGACACTGCATTCAATAATCTCTGATATCTGTCAATTTTGTCAAATGAAAAGAACATCTTCAGACATGTCAGTACTCAAGATATATGAGAGACAAGCTGAGGTCCTGTGGCAGATGAATTGGGGTTCAAAGTGAATACAAGGACACAAAACAGCAGCACACACAATGCAGGGAGCTTAAGCAAGACAAAATCAATTCAAACAACAATGTGCTGTGCTGGGACCCGGTGAGCCAACAAGCTCTCAGCTTTTCAGGATTTAGCTCCGAGACCGTCCCGCCCAGCACTTTGTCATCTTCTCCGACACAGACACATGCATAGTTCGCAGACAATTTATTCCGAGCCACACTTCCTGTTATCATAAATCTGTATATCCAAACCACAAGGCAATCCCCATCTGTCTTACTCACTCATGTGGTGTCTGTGCGCTCAATGACCACTGCCCCATCCAGCTGTAACAGCCAGAACAGTGGGCATCTCTCACTCATGCATCGTAACAAGAGTCTAAACGCATACAAGAATGGCCAGGTGTGGTTTCTATGGTGTGTTGGCTTGCATGCTTGAATTACATTGGCTCTGCTGATGTGTGTAATGAGGACAGAGTCAGGTCTTGTGTGCTCCCTCTGAGCTGACATTTACCACCACCACATTTCGGCAAACCACAGAGACATCTGTGAAATAAATGTGCAAAGGTGTGACTGCTCTCTCCACAAGTCCATGGACAAAGCCAAGGGAAAGAACAACCTGACCCAAACCCGACTGTGTGGATAGAATCATTACTGCAACACTGTTATAGACTTTACAAATCTGCACACACACAAAAAAAAAGTTGTGAAAAAAATAGCCTGTCACACTGAGGATCTTCTGGGAAGATCTTTTTTTGTTTTCTTTTGTT